>PVJL010002764.1:0-181770 GCA_004026885.1 Lyroderma lyra
GCTCCAGTGTCCACAAGGGCTAGTACCCGCTGCACATTATGGGGGGACCAGTAAATAGCAAGTTCAACATATGGCCTCCAGTCCCCCAGGTCCCCCCTCAGCCGGGTACCTTGGCTAGACCCCCAGTCTGGGTAAAAATCAGTCAGTCTCAACTCCCGAGTTGGGAGTGTAGCAGCGGGCAGGGGAGTAAACTGCTGCTCAGGCTTCAGCTGCTTCCACAGAGCCAGCAGCACCTCCGTGGGCTGATGCTCTACTTTCTCTGCAGCCACTCCCACTGCTAATAGATCAAACCACATCTGCTTTCGGCTCACTCTCACTGCAGGCTGAACGCCACCCTTTTGAGCCCCTTTACTCTTCGGGCGTCCTTTGGGTGGGGGCCCCGTGGGGGCCCCTTGGGGCCCTGTAGCGACCTCACCTGGCCGCCTTTTTTCTTTTGCTTCACTTCCACATCCCCCAATCGAGCTAGGGCGGCTGTTACTTCATGCACCCACCAATCTACATAGGGGGCCAGAAGAGCCGCCATAGTCCCGAAAGTTCCTGGGGGTCCTGAGGCTAGGATGAGGTCCTTCATCCTAGGGGTGAAAACCTCCTCATCAGGACTATTGTAGTGTACCCGAAACATCATCTGTCGCATGCCCATCTCCCATGTAATTTGCACCAGGTCCGAGTACGTGGACCAGTTGCTCACAGTCTCAGGCAATTCACCGGCATCTGCCCAAACCGTTTGGGCCGCTGCCATTATCCAATTGATCAGGGAGTGATTCCCTGCATCATGGTTGGTGTGGGCAATATTTTGCAGCCTTTGCCTCAAGGGGGGGAGTACCGTAATGGAGGCCAGTTGGGACATTTCATCAGGGGACAACTCTGTTCCTTCTGCCCCCTCGTCCCATAATCTCACTAGCCAGCCCGGTACCATTTCCCCAGCCCTTTGCCGTACCTGCTTCGTCAGTTCCCGTAATTCAGCGGGCGAGTACGCAGTCATTGTCGTGTGCTGCCTGGCCTGGGGGACCCCTGCAGCTGACCCCCTGGCCCCATTTGCTGCTCCAGCTCGACCTTCCATTGCACTAAGGGGCGAGCCTGCAATATAGGTACCGGGCTACCTGCCCTGGAGACCGTACACACCCCTCTGAGCCCTGCAGCATACGTTCAGCAGCTGCCAGGTGCTCTGCCAGCGTTTCCTCCCGGCGCTGCAGCTGGTGTACCTGTTGAGCTTGCTCCTGCATCTCCCGGCTGGTGTGGCGCAACACTGCCAGAAACATCCAGGCTACCCGGCCGGCCACCTTCCGGTGTGCCGGGGGAACATTCGGCTCCATAGATTTCAGGGCCTTCTTGATATCCTCAGGTGTTGGCCTAATCTCATCCCAGTCTTCCGGGGCTCATCCTGTGGACTACGCCAAATGTCATTGCCAAGGTTTCCAGGCAGGGCAGGTTTCGGCGGTGGTACACCCAATTGAAAAAACGCACGCGGAGCCGACATGGGGGACCATAAACACACCAGCAAGCAAGCCACTTTATTGTGCACCTGGGACTATATATATGTATTCAAACCAAAGTGGCATCGTGTCGCATCTACCCAGTTGCAACTGTTTAGGTTTTCATGGTCACATAAGGCGGTACATGCGCAGTAACTGTCAGCCCCAGGAATTCCTCAGTCCCAGACAGGGACTGATTATACCAAGGTCAAGCCTGGGCGGCGGGCCTGGCTTTAACCCTCTGGGGACTGACAACATATATATGTGTGTGAGTGTGTGTGTGTGTGTATGTGTGTGTACAAGTACACATATATGTTTTTTTCAAAATGGCAATTTGGGGACTTTTAAATTAATTATAT
Source organism: Lyroderma lyra (assembly GCA_004026885.1). Taxonomy (NCBI): domain Eukaryota; kingdom Metazoa; phylum Chordata; class Mammalia; order Chiroptera; family Megadermatidae; genus Lyroderma; species Lyroderma lyra. The sequence goes on from PVJL010002764.1 coordinate 1,832, forward strand.
CATTCATTTAACAAATATTCACTGAGTACTTCTTTTGTGCCAGGCACTTAAGCAATAGAAGTACAACAGTGACCAAAATAAATGTTTTTTTCTTGAAAAATTAAAAGATGTTTATTTTTTTAAATTTTTATTGTTAGACTTATTGGGGTGACATCTGTTAGCAAAGATTACATAGGTTTCAGGCATACAATTCTACAGTGCATTGTCAACTTTTATAATAAGTTCACCACCTAATCCAAAATAAAATTTTAAAATATCCTTGCCTTCATAGATTAGACTTAACCCATTTTCCAATGGCCCTGAGAATGCTCTCTGGCAGTGCTTGCACCTGCAGTGTTTACCCCAAGATAACCCACACATTACCTTCCTAACCTTACTCCCAAGTTTTGTGCTTTGAAATTTACCACATGAAGCCATATTAAATACTGATCATCATATACATTTCTGTTACAATAGGATTAGCGATAGTTCTGTTTAAAAATAACTCCAAGAACAACTTTTATACTTTATTTTTACATTGAAAACCATTCAGATTTGCTTCATCAAAAAGAAAGTAGAAAAATCCCACAAATACATGGAGATTAAACAATATGCTATTAAAGAACTACAGGGTCAAAGAAAAAAATTGAAGAAGAGACTAAATGATACATAGAAATGAATAAGAATGAAAGCACATTGTATCAAAATTATTGGGATGCAGCTGAAGTAGTATTAAGAGGGTAATGTATATCATTACAGGCCTATCTCAAGAAACAAGAAAAATCTCAAATAAACCATCTACCATTATATCTTAAAGAACTAGAAAAAAAAGATAGAACAAATGAAACTCAAACTCATCAGAAGAAAGGAAATAATAAAAATTATTGTAGAACTAAATGAAATAGAGAACAAAAAAATTTAAAAAATTAATGCAACAAACAGCTGGCTCTTTGAAAAGATTAATAAAATTGACAAACCCCTGGCTAGAGTCACTAAGGTAAAAAGAGAAAAGATATACAAGTAATCGAAATAAGAAATGAAAGAGGAGAAATTAAAATGGATACCACAGAAATACAAAGGATCATGTGAGCACACTATGAAGGACTATATGCCACCAAATTCAGTAACCTAGAAAAAATGGACAAATTTTGAGACCATGCAGCCATCCTATATTGAATAAAAAAGAACTGGAAAATCTAAATAGATCGACCAATAGTAAGGAAATCAAAACAATCATCCAAAACCTCCCCAAAAATGAAAGTCCTGAGCCACATGGCTTCACTAGTGAATTCCATGAAACATTCAAAGAGTATTTAATATCTGCCCTCCTCAAACTCTTCCAAAAAATTGAAGAAGAGGCAACATTTTCTGACTCATTCTATAAGGACAACATTACTCTGATACCAAAACTTGGTAAGAGTTAACACACAAGAAAAGAACTACAGACCAATATCTTTGATGAATACAGATGCAAAAATTCTAAACAAAATACTAGCAAATTGAATACCATAATACATTAAAAAGATTATACATCATGATCAAGTGGGGTTCATTCCAGGGGGCACTAGGATGGTTCAACATATGCAAATCGATCAGTGTGATAACCACATAAACAAACAAGCAAACAAAACATAAAAACCATATGATTCTATCAATTGATGTAGAAAAAACATTTGACAAAATATAATGATCATTTATGACTAAAACACATTAAAATGGGTATAGAAGAAAAGTACTCCAACATAATAAAGGCCATATATGACAAACAGTCAGTATCATCTAATATAATACTGAATGGTGAAAAACTGAAAACTTTTCTTCTAAAATCAGGAACAAGACAGGACACATGTCACCACTGTTACTCAATATGGTACTGCAAGTCCTAGCCAGAGCAGTCAAGCAAGAGAAAGAACTAAAAGATATCCAGATTGAGAATGAAGAAGTTAAATTGTCATTTTTTGCAGATGATATGATTCTTTATATAGACCTCACCAAAAAACTATTAGAAACAATAAATGAATACAGTAAAGTCGCAGGATATAAAATCAATGTACAAAAATCCATTGCATTTTTATATGCTAACAATGAAATCTCAGAAAAAGAAAATAAAAAATACCTTTTGCACTTGCAACAAAAATAATAAAATACCTAGGAATATACTTAACAAAGGACCTGAAACACCTATACACTGAAAATTATAAGACACTATTAAAAAAAAATTGAAGAAGACACAATGAAATGAAAAGATATTCTGTGTTCATGGATTGGAAGAATCAACATAGCTAAAATGGCCATATTAGCCAAAGCAATACACAGATTTAATGCAACCCCCATCAAAATCCCAGTGACTATTTTTTTTTTTTTTTGGTGGTTCCCTGGGTGGGAATCAAACCCAGGCTGCATTGTTGAGAGCGCCAAAGCCTAGCCACTATACCACCAGGGAACCCCTCAGTGACATTTTCTGATAAAACAGGTATTTAAAAAAAAACCAAAAAAACAGATGTGTATGGAATCACAAAAGACCCTGAAAAGCAATCTTACAACAAAAGAACAAAGCTGGAGATACCACACTCCCTGACTTTATACTACAAAGTGACTATAATCAAAACAGCATCATATGGGCAGAAAAACAGACACAGAGGCCAGTGGAATAAAATTGAAAACCCAGAAATAAACCCATATATACGAGAGCTGTCCAGAAAAAATTCAGCCATAAATGCCTCTATTTTTCATATTGGATGGCTGGATACTTTCCAGACAGCTCTTGTATATGGGCAGATAATTATCAACAAAAAAACCCAAAAACTTACAATGGAGAAAAGAAAGCCTCTTCAATAAGAGGTGCTGGAAAAATTGAGAAGCCACATGCAAAAGAATTGAACCTAGACTTTAATCTGTCACCATACACCAAAATTAACTCAAAGTGAATCAAAGACCTAAACATAAGAACTGAAAAAAGAAATTGCATAGAAAAAAACATAGGCCCTAAACTTATGGATCTTGGGTTTAGGGAGAAATGTATGAATTTGACCTCAAAGGCAAGGGAAGGAAAAACAAAAATAAGTGAATAGGACTTTATCAAACTAAAAAGCTTCTTCACACCAAAAACAGAACAAAACAAAAAGAAAGTCATCAACAAAACAAAGAGACAACTAACCAAGTGGGAGAAGATATTTGCAAACAACATCTTTTATGAGGGGCTAATATACAAAATACACAAAGAACTGGTACAACTCAACAACAGAAAACAGTCTTATTAAGAAATGGGCATAGGACCTGAACAGACACTTCTTCCAAAAAGACATACAAATGACCAACAGATACATACATAATGCTCAACTTCACTAGCATTTAGGAAAATGCAACTCAAAACCACAGTGAGATATCACCTCATACTGGAATGGCTATGATCAACAAGACAAATATTGTAATAATAAGTGTTAAAGAGGCTGTGAAGAAAAAGGAACTGTCATACCCTGCTGGTGAGAATGTGAACCTGCACAGCCACTATGGAAAACAGTATGGAGTTTCCTCAGAAAATTAAGAATAGAGTTACCAGATAACTCAGCAATACCTTTTCTAGGTTAACATCTGAAAATGTTTCTTCACGAAGATATACGTACCTTGATGTTCACTGCAACATTTTTCATGGTGGACAAGATTTGGAAATAACCAAAGTGTCCTTCAATAAATGAATGGTTAAAGATGATGCGGTATAAAGATACAATGGAATATTACTCGACCATAAGAAAAGATGAAATATCGTCATTTGCAACAACATGGATGGATCTTGAGATTATCATGCTAAGCGAAATAAGTCAGAAAGGAAAAGTCAAGAACCATATGACTTCACTTTATGTGGGGTATAAAACTGAATGCAGGGAGTTCCCTGGTGGTGTAGTGGCTTAAGGCTTCGGTGCTGGCGCTGTCAGCGCTGTGGCCTGAGTTCGATTCCCAGCCAGGGAACTACCCACATACCAAAAAACAAAACAAAACAAAACAAAAAAAAAACTGAATGCAAAAAAGGCACAAGACAAACAAACACTAATAGACACAGACAACAGTTCAGTGGTTACCAGAGGGTAAGGGGAGAGGAGATGTTGGAAGAGGGAGGAGGGTCAAATACATGGTGATGGAAGGAGAACTGACTCTGGAGGTAAGCACACAGTATAATATACAGATGATGTGTTATAGAATTGTCCATGTATTAATAGAATTGTCCACTTGAAACCTGTATAATCTTACTAACCAATATAACCCCAATAAATTTAATGGAAAAAAACAAAAAAGCAAAAAACAAACCAAAACAAACAAAAAATACAGTAGTCACAAATTTGAACCACAAGTTCAAATTTCAAGTTTTTATATTTTTAAAAGTAGCTTTATTATTTTTGTGTATTTTCTTTATCAGTTCTAGAAATTTAAATTTATAAAATAAATTCATAAACTATTTTATCACATAAATTAAATTCATATACATGTTTCATTTACTAAATTTATTATTTATAAAATAAATTTATACAATAAAACACACACACCAAAAAAGGAATATAATGCTTCTTTTCCTTTTCTACAAAATGACAAACATTACTGAAACCTTTCATTTTTGTTTGAAAAAAGATGTTTTTTGGCATTGAGCTATCTAACATGAGGACATTTTCTGGAACATCAAATAATCATTGATAGCTAATGATGCTGATTTTGTTTAAATGAAAGCCAGCATGAAGTAACCAAATTGTTACCTCTAGCCAAGAACCATGAGATTCATCACATTATGGAGACATCAGTATCAAAGGGCAAGACTTTTTCAACTGATACTTTACTTGAACATTAATCACTTTTGAGGAACAAAAAAGTTTGGGGGACAGGGAGAAATAAAAGACAAAAGGACTTTCTGGTTATTTGGTATTTAAAGAGCAGGCACCAGTGAAACAAAATACTCCAAGTGCCTTCATTTCATGAATAGCAAATTAGAAGCAATACTGCTTAGAAGCATAAAATAGTATTGATACAGATTTTATAATTAAAGTTTGAACTCTAAGCAATTGCATTAACATAAGTAATGGTATATAAATACCACTCCAGTAAGGAGTGGGAAGCTCTGAAGAGAGTCAACAAGCAAAGGAAGAATAAGGTAAATAAAGTATAGGCTCTAGGCAGGAGAGGGCAGGAACTCCCTATTTGGTTCTCTCTTAGCTCAGAATTCATCCTTTCCTTAAAAAGGGAGCATTAGAGCAAATAGTAGAAGCATTCCAAATGTTATTTGTAGTCTGTTGTGTTATAAATGGTAGTTTAGATTGATAGTGGAGTAACAACATGTGATATAACATTTACCCTTTTATCATTAATATAAAGCCCTGAGTAAAAGTCCTCCTTCAGGCATTATTAATGGAACTGGGGAGAATTTAGCAGTGTAGGCTTGTTATCCTTGAGAAAGAAGAGAGGGCAAGGGAGGGGAGCGGAAAGGAGGGGAGGGGAGGGTAGAGGAGGGCAGAGGGGAGGGGAGGGGAAAAGAGGGGAGGGGAGGAGAGAAGCCTCAATGCCCTAAGGCATTCATTGTATGTAATGAATTAACTTCTCTTCTTTTGCATCTGGAATGTTATTGTTATGTGTCATCAACCTTAAAGAAGTGAGAAGATAATACTCAAATTATTTTCTAGTAGAGTGTAATTTTTTTAATGGAACCTACATTGAGAAAGGATGCAAGAAAATGTCTTCAAAGAAGGCTTAATCCCATCTGATGTATCATAGATTTCATTGATATGTGTTAAGGTTAAGCTGTTGTTTCTTGGTACTGACACTTCATCCATTGGCATCAGAATAGCCTTTAACCCTTTTGCTGCAATGTTTTCATGTATCTGAATGGATATTTTCATCCAATGACTGCAGCATTCAAGTTTAGCCCACAAGCTCCAAAATACTTTTCTCCATTTACAAGATTTTTAAATATGTTTTCTTGCTGCTTGTACTATCAGCAATAAAGATGTTTTATATGCCATACTGTGTAATATTTTGTAATAAATTTTTATGTCATCAATGCCATTAGATTCTAATTTATCTATATTTAAATTTAATTGATGCCACTTAGTGTGTTAAAATTAATTTTTGCTAAAATTTATATATAATGATAAATTCATTATCATATAACAAAAGTTTAAAATAAAAATAATGTCATTATATACAAAGCAGTTCAAAATGTTATTACTAAATGCGTAAAATAGTCAAAATATCAACTTTTTTATTTTTGTGAGTTTTTGACAAATTTGAAAAAAAAAAAAAACAATTGAAGTCAATTAACACAGTGAAAGCATTAAATTACTGACTTTGAAGCCAGACAGGCATGGGTTCAGATTCTCGTTCTGCTGCCTCCAGGTTGTTTGATTTAGGGAAAGTTATTTATCCATACCTGTGATGATTTCATGGACAATTCATGTAAACAATTAAGCTATCTTTTTGTTAATCACTAGAAGTGACCATCTTAAATACTCTTACTGCATAGCTTTCCTCTTGGGGAAATTGAGAATAACACAGAACAATTAGGCTTGTCTCCTACTGAACCATCTGACATTGATTTCTTAGGGGACAAGTCATAAAATAAAGAAAGTAGTAATTGTCCTCTGACTACTTAACTAAATGAAGAAACTGAACTTTTCCACTTTCTAGGGTAACACAGAGAAAGCCGTGTAATAGGTTACCCTATTGCTGGTTTCAAGACGCTTCTCTAAGTGGGAAAGGGTACTCTGTATGCTAGAGGATTTACATGCTCCATTAGCATTAACATTGTGGTCTCTTTGAGTTCTTATAACCTGTGGTGGTATTTTATGAAAGAATTATTCCTAAGTAGCTTTTGCATCAATAAAATAATATGCTGTGGAAGACTTGATGATTTTCTCCACATATTTTACTGCTATGTGAGACATGTGGCGTGAGAAAATGTAAGAGAAAAAACGTGGAGAGGCAGAGATGTGCAAAGAGAAAAGGGAGAAGAAGTATATATTGATTGTATTCTTTCTCCTTTACTTCAACTGAATATGTATTTTCTAAGTCTTTTTTTCAGATTACCAAAAAGAAAAAATAACAGCAGGGCCAAATCTTTTTTTTTTCTCTAAAGATTATGTGCTGTTTTTCTTTCTAGTTATAAAGTAATACATATTCATTACAAAAAACATGAAAAGCACATTGAAAATAATTTTTAAATTCTCCATAATACTATTAACCAGATGTAAATATGTGTAATATTTTGGCGCATTTCCTTCTGTTTTCTATGTTATACGTTGGGGTCATATTAAACATATAATTTTGTATCTTCCTTTTTTTGAGTTATCATTACTAGATGCATTTCACCACATCATTGACAATATATATTTTTTTTTTTTTTTTTTTTTTTTTTTGCTTTTTTGGTATGTGGGTAGCTCCCCGACTGGGAATCAAACCCCGGCCGCAGCGCTGACAGCACCAGCGCTGAAGCCTTAAGCCACTACACCATCAGGGAACTCCCACAATATTTTTAAAGATAAAATACAATCAGTTTATCATACTACATGTAAGAATAAACTCCAAAGCAGAGATTTAAATGTTAGAAAACTGTTTTTATATAATGCTAGATAAAAATCATGAATAATTTTCTTTATAGCCTACATTGGGGGAAAGCTATCCAAATATGACTTAGAATTCAAGTGCAATTAAAATTTTTTGACAAATTTGACTACATAAAAATTTAAAAATTTTGCATAGCAAAAAACTTCACCATAAACAAAGTCAAAAGACAAACAACAGAGAATAAATATTTGCAAAATATATCACAGATACGCTACTAATTTTCCTACTATATAAAAAACATAAACATTGAAGGAAAAGAAACAAAAATTCCATAGAAAAAAATAGAGATGAGGTATATACAATTTATATATGTTTACAAACATGTGTATATAGCCCTTACATATATAAAGAGATGTACAATTTTATTCATAATAAGAGAAATGTAAATTGAAAGGAAACAGGTACTATACTCAACCATCAGAATGGCAAAAATATGATAGTTTAACAAGCCTAAGAAGAAATGGGTCACTCACATACAATGTTGCTGGGAATGTAAAATGGTACAATCCCTATGGAAGAATGTTTGGTCTTTGTCCCCAGGGCACAAAGCTTCTAAAACCTATGAAATTTTTTGAGTGATTGGGTTGTGTTTTGTTACTTATAACAAGCCCCTTTATATCACACCTGAGTTTATGCTAATGAAATTACTTAGGTTGGGGCCCCGTAGCTGGTTTCAGAATGGGGTTGATCACCAGAAAGACCAAGTGATTAGAAAGTGGGAACTTTCAGCCCCACTCCTGACTTCTGGTGAAGGCAGAAAGGTGGGGCTCAAGATTAAGCACTATAAAAACCTTTGAACAAGGAGTTTGATGAGCTTCTGGATTGGTGAACACATTGAGATGCTGGAAGGGTGATGCCCTGGAGAGAGTTCAGAAGCCCTTTACCCCTCTCCCTGTACCTTGCCTTATCCATCTCTTTCATCTGGTTGTTCCTAAGTTGTGTCCTTTATAATAAAATGGTAAATGTAAATAAAGTGCTTCCCTGAGTTCATGAGACATTCTGTTAATAGCAAATTATCAAGCCTAAGGAAGGGATCATGGGAACCCCCAATTGATAGCCAGTAGGTCAGAAGGTGGCCTGGGACTTGCAACTAGCTTCTCAAATGAGAGTTGTCTTGTAGGACTGAGTCCCTAACCTGTGGAGTCTGCACTGGCTGTGGGTAGTTCGTGTCAGAATTAAAATGCATTGTTGGACACCCAGTTGGTGTCTGCAGCATCACAGAATTGGTTGTTGGTGCCAGAAAACACCCTACGGAGGATGTAACGATACCTAACAATACCATATATGCCTTCACCTTTTTACTCAGCAACCTCACTTCTAGGAATTGACCCAGAAAATGCACCTCCAAGAATATGAAAGTACATATGTGCAAGAGGTTATTCTTGGTAACATTATTTATAATGGAAAAATATTGCAAACTACCTATATGCTTCAGCACAGGAAATTGAGTGAAGAAACTATGATACAAATACACAATGTGGTATCAAACAGCTATATATATTTTTAAGATGGGACTATCTCTATGAATTGATATAAGTTTCTAAGATATATTAAGTACAAAAGAGTATCTAAAGTATACTACCTTTTTTATGAGAAATTAGGAAATAAGAAAATATCCTACATTTATATTTTTATAATTAATTTTGCAAAAATAAAAGGAAATATAAAACAGGAACTAAATAAAATTGGTTGCCTATAAAGGGTGGAAGAAATGGTGTGGGGTAGAGGAGTGAATAACACTTTTTAAAGTGTACAGTTTTGCATAGTTTTGACTTTTGGAATCAAGCTAATGTTATACAAATTTTTTTAAAAATCAACAAAAATGTGGGGAAAGCCACTAAAATTGAATTCAAACAGAAACAAATGAACCCATTGAATTTCAAACTAACAGCATAACCAGACTGAAAGGGGTATTTGTGAAAAAAGAACTTATTCAAGTTACTTTTGACTGTACTTTTACTAAATACTGTGATAGGCAGAACTTTAAGATGGCCCTCAAGACCCCTGCCTCCTGGTGTATAAGTCCTGGAAACACGCCTCCTTTTGAGCATTCTAGGTATTAGGTTAGATGAGCAAGATGATGGGAGAGTTACTCTCATCATTATATTGCACTATATAAGACTTCATCAGAGCATACAAGGGAGATTCTAAGATGGCCATGAAGGAACACACTGTCATGGACAAGGCCATATGACAGAAAATAGTGGTTGGTTTCTAGGGGAGCTGAAAATAACTCCCAGTCAACAACCAGCAAGAAAGAGAGAGCTCAGTCTTACAACTGCATGTGATTGAATTCAGCCAGCAAGCTGAATGACCTTGAAAGAGCACTAGCACTAGATGAGAACCACAGCACAGGTGACACCTTAATTTTTAACCTAGTGAGACTATAATCAGAGAATGTTCTGTGTCCAGACTCTATCCTAAAGAACTAACTGTGAGACAATAAATGGGTATTGTTGGATAGGGAGATGAGAAAAATCATTCTTACATTAGAAGGTTGACTAATAAAGAAAGAAAAAATGAAAGAATGATGAAGTTAGAAAAATTTGTGACTATAGTCATAAAAAGTAATTCAGAAAAGCATCGTTTAAGGTGGAAAGATTGTATTATAAACAGGATATTTATAACATCTCAAAGTATTCTTTGCAAATTATTTATTAATTTCACAAGGAATAAAAGTAAATATAGTAGAGCACTCCTTAACCAAATAATTAAAATAATGTCAACAATAATGAACAATTCCCTGAGAAGGATACATCATAACTAATATGGTATTTCAGCCAAAAATGCATAATATGAATCTAAATGTGAGGAAACATTCGATAAACATAAAACCTCAGTGGCTTAATACAACATAAGTTTATTGTTGTTTTTTCTTGCTCATTTTGTGTCTAGTGCAGGTTATCAGAGAGCTCTGCTTATCATACTCAGGGATGGAGACTCCAGCTCAACCTGAGTTTCCTTGAACACCATGGTTGAAGGGAAGAGAACATGGTGAATCATATAATGGCTTTTATAGCTTCTACCTAGGAGTGACACAAATCACCTCTGCATTCATCTCATTGACTAAGAAAGCTGCCCTCCAAACAGGGTGGGAAATGCAGTCCTGTCATGTGCCTAGAAGGAGGAAAGAAGTAGAATAGTTGTCAACAGCCTTTCCACAAACACTTTATGAAAAACCCACCTCCAAGTATGCAATGTACCACTATTGCTTCCCTTCACCTGTTACATTCAAGAAATTTAATTTCAGATTGTGGAAAGCTAGACACTAACTGAGAGCTTGTTTGGAGGTTCTAGCAGGGGAGCACAGCTACTCATATACCCCTGACCGAAGAACGATCCTCTTCTCTAGTGGGGAAGGTCATCCTCTTCCACCAAGCACACAAAGACACTAATTGAGATGGGAGAATGGTAAATAACAATCTTGACAAATCAAAAACCATAACCTGTGGCTGTGGACTTTTCTTATAGTTAAAGATCCTGAGTAAAATAGCCTGAAGACAGGCCTGGGGGAGAAATGGAATGTCTTCCCTCTTTCATTCAGACCAACAGTTTCCTTGTTGTCAGAAAGGAATACATTTTATAGACCACCGAAAATGGATTCTCAATCCAGTTCCATTGATTTGTGATTTATGTGTATACTAGATTTTGGCAAAAGGTTGATTGCCCATCTTGGATTTTAGTATTATTGTGGTTGTTACTGTTTTTTCTGTGTTTTCTTATAAATTTAAAGGGGAATTGGTAAAATTGCATTAGAAGCCATTCAAAAATGTTGAACTATTAAATTTTTTATAGTAGTGTTCTATGAAGTCCCATAAGGAATATATCTGTTATTTATATTCTTCATCTTTAGTAACTTCCTGGAAAAACTGTTGATCTCCCTTGCTTTAGGTTGAATAATTTAATTTTTTGAGTGAGTAGAAGTTGAATAATTCAATAATTTAGAATCTCCAAGCTAAACATTTTAAAGAGGGAACTTATTTAATATTTTTGTATTTGGTTGCTAGGGCTGCCAAAATAAAGGGGCACAATTGAGTGGCTTCAACCACAGAAATTTATTGTTCCATAGTTCTGGAGGCTAGAAATTCAAAATCAAGGTATTGATTTTTTCTGAGGTCTGTGAGAGAAAATCTGTCTAATGACTCAATCCTAACTTCTGTTAGTTTGCTGTCATTTTTTAGCATTCTTTGGCTTGTAAAGCATCACCTTAATCGCTGCATTAATCTTTGCATGGTGTTCTCCCTGTGTATGTGTGTGTCTGTGTCTAGATTTTCCCTTTTCATATGTACACTAGTCATATTGGATTAGTTGCCCACCTTACTTCAGTATAAATTTATCTTAATTGCCTATGCAACAATCCTATTTCCAAATAAGGTTTACATTCTGAGGTACAGGACAACATATAAATTTGGGTGGGGGTATAATTTAACTCACAACATTTACTATATAACAAGCAGATCTCCAAGAATAAAAAAACCTCCACATACCTCCCACATACACTTATGGCCTCCATTCTAAAGTAAAGATATTTGGAAAGGACAAGTAGAAGGCAGAGGTAAGCAAGTGCAATAACTTTCACTGAATTCTTATATGTCAGTTAATATTTAGGCATTTGAAGTATATTATAACATTTAATCTGTTATTAATTGTATGAGGGAGGCAAGCACAAATGACAAAAACTGAAACTCACAATAATTAAGTTACTTTCCAAGGACCAATTAGAAACTGAATTCAGGCTTGGATATGTCTGACTGCAAAACCCAGGCACTTTCCTCTACTCCCTCCTTACCTCTCTGCAAAGGCAAAATATTAATAATTATAATAATAATTACAATAACAATTCATGGAAATGTTTTCTTAAAGCAATTCTTATAGCATATATAAAAACAACAAATTCAAATAATCAGTGGTATTCCTCAGAGTGTAATACACTAAAAGCTTTAATTCTCTCTAAACACTCATAGCAGAATTTTCCTTCCTACAGTGACATAGATGCTAATTTCTAAGAGATAAGGGAAAAAAGAAATAATAGAACATTATTTAGATATTTATGAATGTCAAAAAAGCAAAAACTCATTTTTTTGCATTTGATTTTCAAATCTTCAGCCTGATGATAGACAGTATCATCCTGAGACACTCATAACAGCAATAGCTAGCAGTTGTTGAAGCCTCCTATGTGCCAAATGCTTATCCTCTATTAACTCATTTAAACATCAAAGCCATTTTGCAGGTTAGTAGTGTTATCTCCATTTTATAGATGATGAAGCAAAGGAATACAGCTCAACTTCCAGCATGGTTCTTAACCACTATGCTCATCTCCTTCTCGCTGAATAGAAAAGTTAAACCACCAAATGAGAGTTTTGTGTGATCACAATTATGTTTTGTAGCCAACTCTTTTCTAAGGGAGGAATTATAATGGCTAGAATAAGAGGTTTGGAGTCAGGCAGACCTGAATTTGAATCCTGGCCCACCTCTTATTAATTATACAGCCTTAGACAAGTTGTTTAGCCTTCTTGGGCCTCATTTATCATTTTCAAAATTGGGTTAATAATACTTTTTCCACGAGGTTATTGTAAAAATTAAGTGAGATAATATATGCAAATCACAGTCAGGTATAATATTTTTTTGAATTATATTCAGATACATTTCCATGTCTTCTAAATCTTGTTAACTGTCAACTTCTCACACTATAGAGAAGTGGTTCAAGTGATTCAGAAGAAAGATAGACATCTGTTAGAACAAGGAGATTGTTGCTTATCTATTTGTTTGAGACTGAAGTTAGGAGGCTCAAAAGTGAAGTTTTGCTAAGAAAGAAATCACTTTTTCATTTCTTATAGCTTTATTAGCATACAGAGAACTGGGCCTGAATATGTAAAATGTAAATTTCTTAAGAGTAAAGAAGAAATATCTGTGAAGTGTCTCTAGGCTGGTTTTCTGTCTAGACTAAAATGAGGATATAACATACAGGGAGGAGGGATTGTGAGAAGAAGCATAGCAAAGGAGATTAAGAGAATCAGATAGTGGAGTCCTTGAACCAGCCCTTCTTAAGATTGGGAGCACCAGAAAGCACCTCAAAAAAGAATGTAGAACAAAGCACTTTCAGAAACATCCAGAAGGGTAGGAAAGATCCAAAAACACTAGGGATGATGGTCAGTTTCTCTGGCCTGGGCATAATGCAGTGAGGCTGCAGGCCTCTGGGAGAAGCCCAGTTTGGGGCTAATTGTGACATCTACATGGCATGGAGGTGGTGGTAAGAGAAGGCCAGATCAATAAGCCTTAGCAGCCCTCCTGGTTTCCTGGAGCTCAGAGGTAGTGAATGTACTAAAGAAAGTAAAGTAGAGGTACTAAAGAAGCCAGAGATCAGCAGAATCCAAGGGTTACAGGAAAGAGCAGGGACTCTAATCCCAGAAACAGGTAGTAGAAAAAATAGATTCCAGTAGTGGGTGCTAGTACATCTCCTTATAAACTGTAACAGTTCTAGCTACACCTTAGTGACCACGAGCCATGGAGCAATCCAAATTGTGATGAGCAAGAACCTGACAACCATCTTTCTCCACAGCTAATGGTAAGCCTGTAGACCCCTCTCCCCTTTACTCGTAGAGCCATCTTGGAGTGGAGCAGGGAAAAGAGCAGAACTCTATAAGATTGAACACTTTCCTGAGACATCCAGGCAGAGAGATTGTACAGGTCAAATCATACGCCAGACTGACATTACTGGATTGTACTAAAATACAGAGTATTTTCTTCTGCTACCTGGTGGGTTGGGTCTCCTGGAGTAGAACAGATAAGATATATGAAATAATGAAGCCCAGTTCCTTTGCACATCTTGCCTCATGTAAGGCCTTGTGTGGTATGCTTAAAAATCAGGGTATAGCATGTATTTACATCAAGAACTGGTTACAACCCTTACCAAAATTAAAATTAAAAGTTGTCTTAAGGCAGGACTGTAAACCTGTAAGAAAAAAAAAGAGGAGGAATTAAGATTGTTATACAGAAATGCAGAGGGCAATAGTTAGTAGTTTGATTCTGAAATTCAAAATAGCTTTCTTAATTATGCAATAAGACAATAGGTTTGAAAGTGAGACATTTTTAAAGAATAAAAAGATTTCAGAGATGCAACAAAATGGTAGCATGAGAGGGACCTCTGAAAAACTTCTATGGAGATTACAACTAATAAAACACCTATTCCTTTACCCTCTACACAAAGCGCACTCACAGCTAAGAAACCCACTTGTCACATTAAGGTATGTATAGGTGGGCAGAGGTTTAAACAAAGGAGAAATAAAGGGAAGAGCGGGAATACAGCTGTGCTGGTCCCCTCTTGGAACTCCACCACTGGTGAGGGAGGAGGAAGAAGGTGGCAGGGGAGCTCTCCAGACTTGCTTGGTTTACAGGACAGAGGAAAGGGAGCACACAGGTGGGGCATGAGATACTGCACCCACTTCACTTTGGCCCCAGAAGGTCCAGACCAGTTTGCAAAATGCAGTGGCCAGACTTCACTTCCATTCCCAGAGGAGGGGGAGCAACTGGGCAATGAGGAACTGCAGTGTGAATGCTCCAGTTGGGAAGAAGAAGGAGAGAGAGGGCTGCATGTACATTTATCGACCCACAACGAGCACAGTCTGAAAAACCAGTGTATAGGACTGACCCCAAAGCTCAGGGCAGAATCCATGCATTGGGCAAACCAAGAACAGAAAGGCACAATCATGTCCAAACTGCCTGTACAATCACTAGAACCAGAGGAAGAAAACAAAGCTGCAAATGCCCCTCCCCCACAGACCTCTGCCTGCCCAGTATCAGCAGCAAACACCAAAGAAATTACAGATGGGAAGGGCTGTTTCCTTACAGCTGCAGACCTGTCTGTTCCCTCACGCATTCCCCATGACATCCTAAGGCAGGAGCTAAGCGTGGAGGCTACAGGGGCATGGCATGTCTAGGAGACAGAACTGACCTTCTCTCTGGGATATTGTTCCTCATTCACCCACATATACCTCACATCACCCTGTATGGCCCCGGAGGATGACTGGTTAGTCAATGATGAGTAAGATTCCTCAAGGGAGGAACAACCTAAGACAGGCACAGTCACATAGGGGCCATCTGGTGAAAGCCTGGACTCTACAGAGGTGAGGCACAGCCTTTCACCCTCTCTGAGGTTAATCCCTTGCCCCCTGGCTGCCTTGCTTCCCACATACAGTTTAGCCTGAGATCTGATGGGATGAGCTCAACCATGCCCTCCCTTAAAAGATGTTTATATAATAACAATGACTCCATGCCTTAGGGTTGTGTATATGCGTAAAGGCACTACATGCTGGAACACAATGGGGACTTCTGGGAACAGCCTTAAGGTGTGATAATCACAGACCTTGGAAAGAGGAAGGCTTTTACTTCCCCATACATGCCTCACTTCCACTTTCTATCCAATAAAAGCTGAGTGTTGGCCCAACTTGGGGCTCAGTCTATGAGGCTGGAGTCCCTTGGCCCCACTTATAATGTATTTTCAGCTACTGTCTTTCATCACTTCCCATCGCCCTTCCTGTTCACCCACCATCTGTGTCATGCTGGATGTGACGGGGGACCAGAAAGGCTGCAAAAAAAATGAGAAACCAGTGAATTAAAGAGATGGGGACAGATGACACATCAGAAATTGAGCTCAAAGCACTGATTATAAAAATGCTTAAGGAACTGAATGATAACTTCAATGCAGAGATAGTAAGCATTGAAGACTTACAAACGATTATAAAGGACCAGAGAGAGATAATGACTACATTAACTGAAATGAAGAATGGAATAAAAGTCACCAAACTAGATAAAATAGAAGCACAAAGCAGTGATTTGCAGGAAAAGGCAGCAGAAAACATCCATTTTAGAATGGATAGATATGAGAATCCAGAAAAATGAGGATGGTTTGAGATTCCTCTGGGACAATTTGAAGTGGAAGAATATCACAATCACAGGTGTTCCTGAGGGGACAGAGGAAAAGCAAGGGATCAATAAATTATTTGAAGGAATAATCACTGAAAATTTTCCTAACTTGGTGAAGGAAATAGACACACAAGTCCACGATGCACAGAGAGTCCCAAACAAGAATACACCAAGATACATCATAATTAAAATGGCAAAAGTTAAAGATAAAATAAAATGGCAGAAGTTAAAGAAAAAGAGAAACTCCTAAAAACAGCAAGAGAAATGCAAGTAGTAACTTAAAAAGGAACACCCATTCGATTTTCAGCTGATTTCCCACCAGAAACTTTACAGGCCAGAAGGGATGGGCAGAAAATATTCAACGTGATGAAAACCAAGGATCTACAACCAAAAATAATGTATCCAGCAGGGCTAGCATTGTGAAGGATGGATAAAGAGCTTTTCAGATAAGGAAAAGTTAAAAAAAACACATACCAACAAACTAGTACTACAAAGAATATTAGAGGTACTTCTTTAAGATGAGAGGAGGGATAGGAGAGTGCATAAAATAAGAGAAAAGGATGGATAAATTTAGTTTGATTGTTGTTAACACAGAATCAAAAGCAACTAAGAAACAAATCTCATGGACACAGTCAATAATTTAGTAGTTACCTGAGGGTAAAGAGGGAGGCAGGTCGGGGAGAAGGGACAGGGACACAAATATATGGTGTTGGAAAGAGAACTGACTCTGGGTGATGAACACATAATACAACACATAAAAGATATAATGTAGAATTGCACACCTGGGGCCTATGTAATTTTTAGTAATCAATGTCACCCCAATAAAGTAAAAAAAAAAAGATTTCCTGAATTAAACACCTACCTTTATCTTATCAAAAGACGGACTTGGTAGACCAGATCATAGAATTTTACCAGGATAGAAGAGAGAATAGAGATTGAGAGATGTCCAAAGGCTACTTATTTTGACTTGAGGGATTTTGTGAATACAGAGATGGAGGAAGGAAAGGGGGAGGAAGGGAGAAAGACAGACAGACAGAGAAATTAAGGAGGTGAGAGTCCAAGGTCTTGCCCTGTCCTCTTTCAACATCAGGCTTCAAGTAGAGCTTAGGCACTGTCTTTAAAAATATCCAGACAGGAATAGGAAGCCAAGAGCTCTGAGACTAATGCCATGCATTCTTTGTACATAGAAAAACTGAGAGCCTTTGTAAACAGTAGCCTATACAAAGTCAATTCCCATGTTGGACAGAGATGGCACAAAAGTAGTAGCAGAGACAGGTGAACAATGAGTATTGTAAGCTAGCTTCTCTGGAAGTAAATGCTGAGACAAAATGTGGGTGCAAAATGTTTAATAGAGATCGATACTTGTGAAAAAGGGGGAAGGAAGCAGGATTGGGCAGAGGGAAAAGTTGATGAGACTGTGATGAGACCCAACAAAACCTCAGCAACCTGAAGGAAAGCTCTGGAGTAAAACTTTCTCATCAATGTTGCATTGCAATCTGCTGAATTGACCGGGTCTTTATACCCCTACTTCACTCAGTCACAGGATGAAAGTTGCCCTGGGAAGGGCATGACCTCAGGCATGATGCCTTTCCGTAGCTGAAGTAGATCCTGAAGGAACTGAAAGCCAGAGCCTGTCTGCTAACTACTCTCTCAGCTGTCAAGGCAGCAATCTTTGGTGTCTACCTCAACGAGTCTAAGGTCAAGTTCCCTGTTCACCTTACCTGAAGGACTCTGAAGTTCCTACTAGCCTCAGAGAGGCAAGCTTTGAGTAGTGAGAGTGGGGTGGGGGAGGGGTGGGATCCAGTACAAGCCTGATATTAGGACAGAGAGGTGGCTATGTAGATACACAGACAAATAGAGTCAGTAGTCCCTTGATGCATGCCATTTGAGGGAACAGCTCCTTGCACCCACTACATCTGAGACCATGAGGATTTGGAGACCAGCATAGATTTGAGGACACCCACCTTGCAACCCAAACCACACCTACACTACTGCCCACACGCAGATACCCTCCTGGAGAGGGGCAAGAGGAGCACTGCAGCATTTATCCTATACCTGAGTTAGCTGCCTAAAGAGATTTTAAATGATTGGACCAGACTAAGGTTCTATATTTAGGCTAAAATTTGGATTTCAATTTATCTAGTAGGCTGAAAGAACATCAATTAAAAGATACTCAAGGAAACTTCTGCTTTACACATTTGTATCTGATGTGGGAGTCATTTTGCACTTGCTACATTTCCAGAGAAAAAGTATCAAAATTTCATTTCACAGGAATTCCAGTTTTGGAGACAAAATGAGATTGGAGGATTTTGTTTTCTGAGAAGATACATTATGCAATTGCTAGGTGTGGTTGGTAGTGTAATTTTTCATTCTGGCTTATTCCTTAAATAAATTTCTGAAATATTAGGACCTTACTAACCCTTACTGGCCATGAAAGTTGTCTGAAACGAAACCAAAGATTTACTAACTACAAATCACTCTGATTTCCCACTACCGTGAAGACTTACACCTAGGCAAGGAAAAAAAAAAAACAAAACTGGTTGTAGTTAATCTAGTTTCCTATGATATTATAAACACTAAAATCTTTGGCAGCCAGGTAATAAAAAAAAATTAAATTCACATAAATCTCTTCATGAGCAAGTAAAAGCCACAATCAACACAAATGAAACTCTTGGATCAAAGGATGGCAAGACATGAAAGGCAGGCCAAGTACTGTTAGGAGCCCTAAGCACGGCTTGTAATCAATGGACAGAGCTTCAAGTTAAAGAAGCCTGGCCATCCCTTGGCTGTACCAGCCCCTTGAATTCACAGATGAAAAAGTTCAACAAAACCTAGGACCATTGTGAACCTAATTCAGCTTAAACTTACCAAGTTTACCTCTCTCTGCTCAAAATGATTAATTTCACCATGGCAAAAAGTCTAACTCTGGAAGGAGTTGTAGCTCCATTTCTGAATCAATTTTTCTTTGGGTAATGGAATGGAACCTAAAGGATTTATTGTGTAACATTATTATAAGTGCTCATAGGTATGCGAACATCTTTCCAACCTCCCTAAAGCTTGATCATGTTGCAAATAAGATTGATTTTTATAATAATAATAATAATAATAATAATAATAATAATAATAATAAAATGACAGTTATTGACCATTTGCTATATGCCAAGTATCTACTAAGTGATTTATAATCATTTTCTTTTAATTCCCCTAACTCTTCATGAAATAGGCATTATTATTGTCTCCATATTACCTTGAAAAATATGAGTCTCAGCGAAATTAGGTAACTTTCCTAGTCGCACATTTAGGATAAAACAGAGTAAGAAGCTAGAAAGGATTCTCGGGTGAGGGAAAAACTATCAATCATGGTGAAATTGACATAATGCTGTCTAAATTCTGAGGTGTTGTCTTAACCTGGGCTACCCAGGAAGCAGAACCTGAGACCAGGAGTTTATGGTACTTCTGCTGGATTAGGGAACACATTTTCAGTTACTAGGGACAAGGAGAATACAGCAGAAAAGGGGGAGTCAATATGAGACTACATTATGAAGTTGGCAGTTGCTAGGTGAGACTGATTGTTAAAATCCACAGGATCATCCTCCAGGAAGTCCCATAAACTTCATCTCAAAACAGTCCAAAGACAGAAAGGGGGAAAATTTATCTACTTGCCTGTCATATTTTTGTCAAAAGTTTGCCTCATGGAGTATTAACTACCAGTGCTTCAGGGTTTCATGTATGTAGGTCACAAGCAGAATCATGTGGCATTCTGTATCTTGGCACTAATACCTCCCTGAGGTGGAAGGTGAGAGACACATGATGCAGCTTGAAGCGAGACACTGTCAGCAGGAACCCAGAAAGAACTACTGCTATTGCAATGAGAAGGGTGAGGCTGAGAAGGATCCAAAGCATTGCCTCAGAGGAGCCTGAGGCACATATGTTCTTTTCTGTGGGCTAGCAAGGAACAACTCTAGAATGTCCAGTGGTTGGGAAAACCATTATTAACTAAGATGCAAAAGCCTAGCTTAGACTCTCATGTAGACACTGAAGTAAATTCTTATACCCTTGTGCAGAAATCAGAGTCTTCAGGCACTTTGAACAAGCAGCAGCTATAAAACACAAAAAGGGTCAAAAGGAGAGGAATATAAAATAGCCACTCGGTCATTAACTCATCCAAGAATATCATCGAGGGCATCCAGTCAGTTCCTTGGAGATTCCCAAGAAATACATTCTCTTCCCTGGAGTGGGAAATGGAACAACTATGGTGTCATTTCATCTGGGTTGGATCATCTGGGTGGAGACCATTGAACTGCATGGGATGCCACTGTATAGCTCCCTGACCTAGAGTCTGATAGAATGTCTTGCTCCTATTCAATGGTTTCAGCAAACAAAATCCCCCTTTGTTTTGGACTCAATAAGAATACTACCACTCGCAAGTCCGTGTGGAATTTGTAGCAGTTAAAATTAGTTTCAATTAAAATTAAAATTTAGGATTCAGTTAAAATTAGTGATAAGAGCCATTAGCAGGTAACTCTCCATAGGCCTGGAAGCAATCCCTGTAGGTCTAAGAAAAGTGGGCCTGATACAAGAAGGTACTTCTGATTGCTAGAGCTTGTCACTTGACTGTACCACCACTACAATGGCAACTGGGAAATTATCTGTCATTTTAATCTAATGTGATGGGTGGCAGTTTCTGCCTCACAAATTGGAAGAATTATCCAAACATAGAAGAGGGTTCAGATTCTAGGTGGCCTAAAAGAATGCCAGATGTTCATTTTTTTTCCCCCATTTTCTCTTTCCTATTAACCAGTTCTTTGCCTGGTACCAATATTCTCCTTCTAGCTATATCCCACATGTCTACTTGGTCCTTGCCAGACTTCCTTGATAACTAGCAAAGTCAAAAGAACAAAGTCATGTCAGATATAACCTCGCAGGTTTACCCAGTACTCCCTGCCCTGGTTGGTTTGGTCAACAGCTGCCCACACTCAGATATGATGCTCTTCATCACACATATGCAAACAAACCTGCCACATGGAACCTGCAAGTTTGAACCACTCATAAAAGCATTCACATAACACATAGTCCAACTCCCCAGTAGAGTGCAACGCTGATTTTTGTGATAGAGGAGAATTGGGTTACAGCTCTTGTACTCACATTAACCCACTGTGTGACCCTGAAAAGTGATTTAATAACTCTGCATTTAGTTTTTTAATTAAAATTTTTGTTTGTTTCAAAAAGGAAGAGCGCCCTGGGGCGCCGCGGCTACGCCGGGAGGGGCTCGGACTGTGTGCGCGTGCGTGGCGCCTCGCGTCCCGGGGGGAGGGGTTGGCGGGAAACCTACGGATGCCTGTGGGGTTGTCCGGGCCCGACCCGGAAGCCTCGTCGTCAAACCTCTCTCGACCTCCTGAGGAAAAAAATAAAAGAAAAAGAAAGAAAAAGCCATTCAAATCAGGATAAGGGAAAGAAACAACTAACACATGGAAGCACTGATAATATACAAAGAGTTTTACGCTTAGTCTTTACAACCAACAAGACTGTTTTGCTGCTGAAGAAACAGAGGGGTCAGATCTTCCCAAAGGTCACAGAGTTCACAAGTTACTGAGCCAGGATTTGAGCAAGTTTTATCCAACCTGGGATAATTACACAAACGATAAGAGTACATATTACTGGTGAAAAAGTTAAAATGTTTCTTTGAAAGCTAATGTCTTCTTGGACTGCTTGCTGTTCCTACCTCTTCACAGCCTGAGAAAACTTCATATAACCATGCATCATTTTAGTGTGTATTCTTCCAGAGTTTCCCTATGCATTTATACACTGTGTATGTAACCTTAGAAAGTATATATGTAATATTGTTTAATTATGTATGTGTCCATTTTTCTACCAAAAAATAAGGTATCCGCAAATGTCTTTATGATGCTTGCTTTTTTATGTAGCTATATGTCTTATAGACCTAGCTGTGTTAGTATATAGAGAGCTAGCTCATTCCTTCTAGCTGTTGCATATTATGTTTCACAGCATATAGATACAAATTTATTTAGTAATTTCCTGACTGATGGATAACTGTTTGTTTGTTATTTCTACTCCACATAGGACTTTGTTCCCAGCTTCCATAGATGAATTCTATAGCTTTTTTTAGCTCAAAAAATTCTGTGGCATGAGGGAAATGAAATGAGTCTGAAGACATAATAGTTCATTTCCAAAGAACTCATTTATTAAGCAGTAAAATAGCACCAAATTGTGAAACATATATGTAACCATTAAAAGCACAGACAAAGAGCCCAAACAAAAGGATATAAACAGGTCCAGGCAGGGTAATTATTTTTCTGGTTACCGGAGACAAAACAGTGCTAGATTGTGTTCACTTAACTTTGTGACTCAAGGCTTTGCATGGATATTCTTGATTATAGCAGTTTATTCAGTAATAGATGGTTTAATATTATACCATGCAATGTACTGGATGCTGTACATGTTATATTTAATCCTACTGATAATTCTTTAGAGCAGACATTATGATGTCCATTTTATTGACAAAGCAACTGAGGCTTAGAGAAGCTAAGTAATTTTGCCCAAGGTCACAAACTAGTGACCTGACCAAGTTTCAAAGCCAAGTTGCTTGATTCCAAAAGTCTGTCTTTATTCCATGTATATCATCAATTCCTTTTAACTTGAGTTAGTTGAAAGAACTTGATCATAAAAAAAAAATGGATTCTCACCTAAGGTAAAACCGGTCAACACCCTGTCTTCTGCTCACCTCTTTAGTTCATTTCCCACTCCCTGCCCTGTCCTGGACCTGACCCTAAATTACTAATAATTCTTTCATAACATATTGCTACAAAGTTCTGCACATGCTGTTTCATTTTTCTGGAACATTTTTCTACTTTTGTCTAGACAGCTCCTCATTTTTCAGCTCAAGCATCACTTCCTCCAGGAAGTCTTTGCTGTAGCTTTCCCACTTCACACAATGGGATCTTTTCCCATAGTGCTTTGTGTTTATGTACTTTAGATGACTTAATGTAATGAATTATAAATATTTGTTACTGACTCCCTATACTGTGTGCTCCTTGAGAGCAGCCACCAGAGCTTACTCATAATTGAATCTCTAGCCCTAGCATAGGGTCTAACACACAATAGGCATGCAGCAAATGTTCGATGACTAAATCTTAGAGTGATGGCAAAAATGAGCCTAATAGTTCTGTATATGCTGATTGTCCAGGATGTTCAGTCACCCTAGTCCCCTTCCTGGCTAAAGGACCAGGCTGTTGACTTTCCTAACTCCTCCCTTCCTGAGCTTACAGTTTTTTCCTGCATATAATAACATGGAGAGATTGTGATAGATGGGGTCGGGAAGCCTGGGATTAAGAAAGCCTGGGAATCTTGGAGACCAAGTCTCTAAAGACAAAACAGCCCTTCCTTATGTGGAGTCCAGACTTTATTTACAAAGGATAGGGCATTCCTCTACTCCACATGTAGCAAATAGAATTAAATGCTAAGAAGGAAAAGGGAGCTGAATTTTATCGAGGAAAAATTTAATTTGTTGTAGAAGAGAAATAATGAAGATCTCCTGGTAGGTGTCAAGAAAAATATCGCATTCAATAGTTTTAAAGAACAAAAATCAAAAGATCCCAACCAAAATGTGTGAAACATAAACAGATTCTGCAGATGATAACTTGTTCTCCTGCATACTCTTCTTTTTTCAGTTGCAGATCATTGGATGAAAAAACTTGTTTATTCCTAGTTTTCTAACATAGTTTTTGTTTTGACAGTCCAAGGAATGTATCAACTTTCCTCCAATGACCTTTAAAGTCTTAAGATGTAGAAATTTGGTATTCTAGATAATGTTAAAAAGTATTCATGGAACTGGAACATACAACTTGTGTTAACTAAATATTAGAGGGAAAAGAAGTGGCATCTGAAAGAAATTAGCATATACTCTAGAAAGGGCTGACATCTCCATCTGATTATGCAATTA
This sequence comes from Lyroderma lyra, assembly GCA_004026885.1. Taxonomy (NCBI): domain Eukaryota; kingdom Metazoa; phylum Chordata; class Mammalia; order Chiroptera; family Megadermatidae; genus Lyroderma; species Lyroderma lyra. Next base: position 26,292 of record PVJL010002764.1, read on the forward strand.
TTATAAAAAATAATATTAATAATTATAGCTACTTTTTCCTGAGAACTGACTACATGCTAGCCATTGTCTAGATTCTGACAGTGTAGTAGGAAGCAAAACAGGTGACTTGCTTTTGGATAAGTAAACATTAAAGAGATAATTACACAGGTATATATGTAATTTTAAGGTTAGTAAGTAGGAAGACAGGGTTTAAAAACAAACAGAATAATAGGGGCAACCTACTCTAGATAATTATGGAAGACCTCTTTGAATAACTGACATTTAAGTTGAGACCTGAAGGATGAGAAAGTAGTAGCTTTGTGAATAGTCATGGGAAAAGAATTATAGGCAGAGGCCAAAGAATATGTAAATATCTTGACATTGAAAAAACCTTGGCTTTCCCAAGAAACTGAAAGAAGGATATCAGTTGTCATCCTGTTGGTTCTCACATCGCTTCCTGCCCCTGCCCCGGCCCTGGTATGCTGATATTTAGGGGCCTGACTCCTGCAGGTTTGTCAGGTTATTTTCTCAGGTGCCTCTGCTATGTTTAGCTAACAGAAGGGCTTGGTAGGAGATTAGAAGGTGAGCAAATGGGGAGAAGCTAAGCTATTCCTCACCGCCACCCACCGCCCCCTCCTTTTTTTTCTGACTCAAGAGAGCCTCTCTAGTAGTGGTGATGTGTTGTTCTCTGCGGCTTAAGATTTTGGCTTTGGGGAGAACATAATAACCCCCTTCTTTTATTGTGGAACTGAGATAGTTGGCTAAGGAGAGTCCTTATAGTTTAATGGCATCTTCCTCTTTACAGGAGTGGGTGTGGTTGTGGTTACAATTAATGTAGTTTATTCTTTCTAGAAGATCATAAGTTTATAAGAAAGAGGAGGCTAACAAATAGTAGTATTCACACATAAAAGCTTCATCCTTCAATTTTCTCACTAAAAGAGGGGGTGAAAATACTGTGACCCATTTCTGGAACAGCTTGCAAAGTTAGCAAAGTTTTGGTCAGGGCAGCCAAGATTTTTAATTGTGATGCACATGAAATCTGCATGAAAGTACTGCCTAAATTTTTTTATTATTTATTTATTTATTTATTTATTTATTTATATTTGGCTAACAGTAATGAGTGGAGAAGTTTACCCTTGGCCTAGAAAAATTGCATGAGGTCTATAATAAGTTGAGTGTATGTTACTTATATACCAATGGTACCAAAAAAACATATACATATTTTAAGCGATATTATCTATGTATTACATAAATGCTGATGGCAACCACTTTGAGCACCTCTTGTAATTGCAGAAGTCAAACTTGACTTGTATTCATCTTTTGTTATTGGTATATATTGAGTATTACAATTTTAATACAGTTTTTCCCTTTCTTAAAATGTGCACACATTTTTTGGAACCCTCTGTACTTATAGTAATAGTTATTAATTGGGCACTAATTCTGTGTTAGCTTCTATACACTTCATATATAATACATTTTTTATGATAGATCAAGATTACTCTAAAGGTTGATAGTATTATTGTCTCCATTCTGTAGAAGAGAAACTAATGTTTGGGAATATTGTGAAACTTACTGAAGGTAAAAGGGATGGTAATTTGATATAAATTCACATGTGTGTGACTTCAAAATCCACAATGTTGTACTACACTATAGTATCTCTTTTTTTGTCAGTAATCTCCTAGCTCAGTTTCATGGTGGATTATAAACCTATGGTTTGGATCATATTCAGCTTTAAATATCATCAGTAAATGAAACAAGATGGCTAATATGCAACTGGTGGCAATGAGGTAAAAGCAATACAGCTGTTAGACTTATTTGTTTATTGATTTATTGGGAAGCAAATAGAATTTCAAACATTTTTGTTGTTTTTTAAATAAAAATTTCAGATATGTTGCTCTGGCTCCCCAGACAGTGTTGAATGGCAGGATCCATCCTCTTTGAGTGTTATGATCAATGCCAAAGGCACATAGGAAGGTGTTCAATGCTGACTCCAACTAATCACAGTGGTTCTCTGAAGTACTGTGCAAAAATTCTTCTTAGAGTGAATCAGCAGAAAAGAGTGCCTTGACATCTACCATGATTTTGAAGTATGATGGATGCATAGGGAAATTTATACTTGCCATTCTTGCCTTATCAACCCGTTGCTAGTACTGGAAAATGCCCTACTGCTTTGAGTTTCCTTCTTCTACTGGACTTCCCAGGCCAATTCTACAAATCTTTACAAAACAAATCATTATAATACAGTATACTGGGTGTGTGGTTAGGAAAAAACACTTACTTTTTCTTTTTTTTCCCCCCTTTATGTCCTTGAAATGTGAAGCTATGAAGAAGAAAAGTGGGCAGTTTGGTGATGTTTGCTGATGGAGCACCCACAGGATGAATGATCCAGACAGTACTAATTCAGAGGAACTTACAGAAACAGGAAGAGGAGCAAGTAGACAGTTCCTCCTTTACCTGTTGCTCTCTGGGACAGTGCAACATGATCTAGTAGGACTGCAATGCAAAGTCCATGCACTAATAAGCTGCACGCTTAGGGGAGCACCAGCATAAACTCTGGTAAGCGCCTGGGTCCAGCCCTTGTGGGACTTGCCTTTTCTGCCATCTGAACACTCATGGTTGGGATAGTATCAGATCATCTCTAACGGAAACAGGAGCTCAGGTACGTGTCTTCCAGTTTCAGGTGTCTGATCTGTGGAACTTTGGCCTCTAGCCCTGTTCCTCTTCCTTACTGTTCTTCTAGGGTGTTTGCCAAATTGTCTCACTCTACAGGAAGCCAAGTCTCACTCTGGGAGACCTGCCAGATGGTAGTCTCAGATAGATTAACCTTTACTTCTCACTGCTGCATAAGCCTGGAGCCCTCTGAGAACTAGCTAGAATTGAGAACAACCTGTCAGAGTATGTTTGGCTGGGTCTTTGCCCACACATCAAGTGGCTTGGCCTATAGTACTTATATTGCCATTCTATCTATCAAAAGAGATTGATCAAATCAAAAGCCTCTATTCATGAGTCAGAGTAATTTTCTCCATTTCTCCTGTTTTATTCTTGGTAGTTCCATTATAAGCAAAAATTTTAGGAGCTTGATATCTCAGTTCCTTTGAACTTTTCTTTTCAGCAGTGATTTTGGTCCTTGTCCTACCTCAGTCACTTAGTCCCACAATCTTATCGTACATTTTGATATTTATTGCCAACAATTGCCACTCCTTCATTATCTCAATTTCACACCACCACCTCTTGTCTTTCCTATTCACTCCCTCTGAAGTTCACCTTTAACAATCCTTGAGCTCATCAGAAATTCTGATTCATTGATTCTAGTAACTTTTCCCTGTCCCTCACCCTCTTTCACTTCCCTCCTTTCCCATCTTAAAAACTGTGACAACTATTATCATCATTTCTGTGCATGTACCATCAATTTCTTTGCTTTTCTCTTATAAATCTAACTCTCCACCTACCCTGCACAGTATGTGGCTGAAGGAAAGCACATTACCCTATGATTATCCCTATTTAAAATTCATAACTACAAACATCAAACAGGCCTAATACTGCTTGGCAATCTCATTGTATTTCCCTGGTCTAGTCACAACTCAACTTTCCTGAGCAACTATTCTCTACCATCTCTCCTCTCTTCAGATCCTCAACAAACTTCCTTTTCCACTGTTGCCTTAGACAGTGACATTCCTTCCTCCTTCCTTAAGAAAACTGAAGTACTCATAAGAGTACTTCTGCAGACTTCCGCTACACATTTATCCTGTAGCAGCATCTGCACGCATATCCATTGTCTTTCTGCCTCTTAACAGAGATAAACTATCCATGCACCCATCTAAGGACAGAACCTCCAGTCCCCTTCACACATATGCAAAGACAGCACTGTAGTAGATTTCTTCCAGTAAATTTCCAGAAAATTTCTTCTCTTGTAGCATATTATTTTCTTCCTCACTGGATTATTCGTATAAACTGCTAACCATTGTATTATTTCTCCCATTAAAAAACAAATGAAAAACTTTTCTGGTTCCCATCCCTTCTACAGCTACTGTCCCATTTCTCTGTTAATTTTATCAGCAAAATGTGTCAATTATCTATGCTTGCTTTCTCCAATTCCTCTCCTCCACTTCTGTCTATAGTAACCCAGGCAGTTAGGCTTTTGGCCTGCAACTCCATTGGAACTGCTCTGATCAACTTTGCCAGTGACTTTTACATCACTAAACTCAGTGGTCTATTCTCAGGAGAATTTGGTACAATTATTCTGATTCTTGTCCCTGATGCGCCTTCTTCACAAATTCCAGGCCACCACATACTCTTGGTTTTCTTCACACCTCAGTGGTCACTGCTTATTTTCCTCCCCTGATTCCATCTTTTTCCCTTGACTTCTTAACATGGAGCTCTAGGGCTCAGTCTTTGGACCTCTTCCATCTATGTGCATTACCTTGGTGATAGTTTAGTCTTTAGGAAGTGGATATTCTGGAGTCTTAAACCATTCTCCAGGTATCCACTCTGCCTCTCCACTCAGGTTCACTAGATTTTGAACATCCCAGCCAAATGCAAGCTCTGGGAATTGTTTAGTTTATTCTCCAGTAATTAGGGTTGCCAAATAAAATACAGTTGGAACATATTGATGTTTATCTGAAATTCAGTTGTAACTGGGTATCCTTTGTTTTTATTTGCTAAATCTGGCAACCCTACCAGTACCTGTTTTTTTCCCATCCTCCTGGAATCTCACCCTACATATGCATGGGAGGTGTTCTAGCTCCACATTTTCTCTACATTTCAACCTGTAGTTTGATGAAGAGATTTCCCCCCAAACTTGTGAATTTATTTATATGAAAAGTCCCATAAAAGCATAAAATTCAAATCATGTTATGGCATTTTTAATAAACCATCTTTGCGGAAAAGAGTAAGTTACATGAAACTGGGACTCTCAGAAATTTATAACCTTCTAACTTAAGTTTTAAACATGCTATTTCATTTCTGATTTAACCTCCATGTATACATTTGCCCTTTATACTTTTGACTACATTAAAAAATTTTATATATGCCATCAACCTAAATATTTCTGGGTGCCCTTGGATTTAGGATTCCAAAGATGATTATTTTTTCCCTTAGCTTCTCTTGTATTTATGAGGGTTTTTGTTGTTGTTGTTGTTGTTGTTATTGTTTTAACCTGATGCAGTGGATATCTACTTGTATGTTCTTTCTCCACTTTTAAAATGTGTATTACAGAACCTGAGGATGTGCTCTCCCTTGTTGCTAAAACCAGAGTTCTAACCTGGTTAGGAGGGGAAAACCCTGAGGGTCAGTGTATTACTTCTCCAGAGCCCCATCCTGTGACTATTAAGGCCTAACTGCTAGGGGCATTGTCTGCAGCTGACAGTGTTTTCTCCTCGCTGAATCAAAAGCTACAATCCAGAAGTAGCAATCAAAGCTGGGTGATTTATGGGCTTTTTATATTTGCTTTGGAAGTGTTCTCCGGTGCCACATTTCTGGGCTAGTCATTTTCAAACATTCATTTGCGAAAGTAGTACAAGACTCTTTTCAAATATGATCTTACATGGTAGCCCAAAAGGGAACTAGATAAAAGGATTTGCTCTGTTTGATGGAGGAACAGGACCTAGAGCCCTGGCTGCTCGGTTCTCCTCATCACCTGCTCCCACGTCTGGCACAGCACCCAAAGACCAGAGGCCTTAGTGAAAGCCCTAGCAGGACGGTTTCCAGAGGGAAGAGTCACAGTGGCAGACCTCAGATTAAATGGTTCTGTTAATGTATTTTGTTTGTGTTGCCCTTTACTATATTTTTTTCCCAACTGCTTTATTTTCAAAATAATCACAATGAACTTTTCCAGCTGCTTAACTTGATATCTAACCTTCATATTTATAAACACGATGTTTACTGCCATTTCGGATTTGTTGGTATTAGATATCATCTACTAAATTCTTAACATGGAAGTGTTGTAACCCAACGTGAAGAAGATAGTCAACCACAAACGTCTTGAACTGGATTGGGAGAATTAGGAGTCTTTATTAGCCGGCGGCCACGGGGGACTAATGTCGCTGCAAAACCCGGGCCCGAAGGGCGGTTAGTACAGGTTTCTAGAGGCCACGGGGGCTGAGCAACCCGTCTGTGCAGTTTAAGACGGAGAGGCGTTTGGACAGAGGGATCGAGCGAGCTAGGTTACAGAAGCAAAAACCAGCGTTAGTTCCGGGTTGGGTAGGGGGTGGAACAGTTACAGAGTATCTGGACAACACGGGCGGAAAATTACAGTATTTTAGGGTAAATTACAGAATGTGTAAGGTAAAGCATTATCTCGGGGTACAATGGCGAAGTGGCGCAACCAGCGTGGTGGCGCCCCTTCCACGCAGTACAGAACACACCATGGTGTAACCATCATAACTATGCATGGTGACCTTTAGTTTAGTGGCATAACTAGACTCCAGGGCACCACCTTAATATTGCTTAGAACAGAAGATGAAGATTAAACATGCTTCCTTTTTCTTCCCTAGTCTCCGCCTTCTATCTTTGCAGCATAATTATATTTTTGAATTAATCAATATTTAATGTTTCTCTTATTATGACAATGTAGATATTGTTTGCTTCTGAGCCAAGTACTATATTAGTTTTGGACAACTTTTAATTTTTCTGTTGTTCAATGTATTTATTAGATTAGATTTTTAGACCTTAATTTTTTCCACATATTCAAATATCTGTTACATACCTGAATATATAATATTTCAAATGCGCATACATGCCAAAAAATATGTTTCATTCCTCTCTCACCCTTAAGTTCTCCCTCCTTCTGCTCCAGCCTGGACTACCTGTTCTCCAGGTCTGCTACACAGCTAATGTCATGGGCTTTATACATTTCCTTGGGATTTCTGTGACCTGGATATCATGTTTTATTTCCTAGTTTATTTTCTGTGTCATGGCCCATGCTCTGATCAGCCTCCTGAAAAATCATGCATGAAAGGTAAGTACTGAATCTTTGCTGTCTGAAAATATACTTATTATACCCTGAAACCAGATTAAATATAGAATTCTAGTTTAGAAATAAATTTTCAATCAGAAATTTTAAGACATTCCTCTGTCTTCTAGCTTTATCTCTTCAGAGGATGTATGTTACTCTGTGTCCTTTTTCATTCTTTGCACTGGGCATTCAGTTGGCCCTTTCAATCTGAAATTCAAGTTCCTCCCGTTCTGAGAAATGTTTTTGTATTATATATCTTAGTAAGAAATTTTTAAAGTATTAATTGAGTGCCAAAGAGAAACATTAACAAGGACAAGTTACAGAACTGATTAAATTGTCTATAGATAGTAACAATGATGGCTATAAAGGGTAGAATCAGCAAGTTAAAATACTAATCAATTTCCTGAAGTGGTCCAAACATCAAATGCTTTGACTGTTTAATTTTTAAAAAGACTTTATCTATGAAACTATATAGTGTACAGTTAAAGGGCTAACCAATTCTCTCCTGACCTAATTTTCCCATGTAGAGAATGTCAGCTAGAGGAATACTCCTGGCCTCTCTTCTCACTGCTTACTTAATTCTTTCTTAGGAGGAAGATTGATTATGTGATTGGTTTATTTTATGTAGAAAATGAGTGTGCTTCCCACGTTTGGCATCTCTTTTCATTTGCATCCCTTGGCCACAAGAGGCATGCATTAATTTTCTTTACCTTGTATTTAGGTGCTTGTTTCTGTGGGGAAGCCTAGAGTTGTTAGGCTGCTTATAATAGGTATATACATTGTCTAATTAAGAGGAATGTATTGGGATGTCCATTATAATCACACACCCTGTTTTCAAAAATCTGTTTAATAATAAGGCAATGATTGATTTCCATCTAAGTTACTTTATCTCTCTCTCAGTTGGCTCTAAAGTCAGAAAAAGAAAAGATATTAATATTATTGTTCCCTAAAATTCCAGCATGTTTGTTACTATACATTGTGTGTGTGTGTGTGTGTGTGTGTGTAATGGTGGAAGGTTGTTTACCCCAAATCATGAGTGTTTTAATGTATTCAAGAACAATTTTGATATTGCTTGGTTTTCCCTTTTTTCTGACTTTAAAACCCAATACCCACATCATTTGTAAAACTACCATATATTGTTCCCAGCAACAAATGAGAATAGCAAACCTCATATTTGCTGATATGTTCTCATAGCCTTCTTGAGTGGGTCTTTTCAAAGCTAACAGTAATTTTTCTCAATAACATAGGGAACATCTGAACCTATTCTTGCAATGATAAATTTCCATAAGATTCAGTTTGATGAAGATATTTGCCTCAATGAACTTGTGTGGCAGTAACATATTTCTGAAACAGTAGCTGAGAAGCTGCTGTTAATCCAAGCAGAACTCAGATGTACCAGCCTTTTTAAACCTCATGTTTGTTAAAAGAGTTTATGACCACATTAACTTCTCAGTTTGACAAACTTTTTCTTGTAAAAATTCATAGATAATTCCAGCCCTTGAAATATGCTACCTTACCAGATCATAAAATGAAAAAAAACGTATCACATTTTTATTAATTCATTGAACAGATGTGTGTGTATGTATTAGATGTCGGGCACTATGCTAGCTAGATACTGGGAGATAAAATAGGTCATTAAGAGAAAGATTGACATAGAAAATTGAAGTAATATAGTATATAAGTTCTATAAAGATAGGCACAGATTGTTGGGGGAACTCAGAGGAGGGGTTGATTTTCTTTTGCCCAAGGATCCTGGAAAAGTCTCCAAGAGAGATAAATTGCTATATGCTCTTGAGCGTAGTAATCTCACAATTAATTTTTCATGCCAATTAGATTTTGACCAAAGGGCAACTATATAATAGATATACTAGTGAAGATTTATATGAGACTTTGATCACGTTAAAGTTCTTTATATTAAATATCATGATAAATATAATGAAAAAATGTAGTTACTAAAAAATAGAGGGGAACAGGACTGAGACTACATGTTATATTTCATTTAGTATGGGTTTTGGTCTCCACAAATGTGATTTGGAGAAAGTCACAAAAAAAGTAGAAATTACTTATTTTTTTAGTAATGCCAAAAAAAAAAACCTAATCTGGAAACAATTTCTTCCAGAACTCCAAGTCTAATTTACATATTTGAATAGCAGAATTAGTTTGTTAGACATTCTATTTAAAAATACTGGTCAAATAATTAATTTATTCATTTATGTAACATCTATTGAACATTTTCTATATACTAAATATAAAAGAATGCACTAAATTCATGCAATGGTAAAAAAAAGGAAAACTCTGATAGAGATAAGACTGATATTAATGAATAAAGATGGCTATGAAACAATAGAGAGGAGTGGACCATATGGCAAAATGCAAAATGCATACTTACCCAAAGAAATTAAAATTTAAACTTCAAAAACATGGGCAGGTCAAATAAAACATATTTGTTAAGCAAATCTGGCCCTTCAATTAGTTTGAGACTCTTGGACTCAGGGGATTCCAATACTAATATGACTCCATTACTATCCATGGACTATGCCCAGACTATTGTAGGAGACAGACCTGTAAATGATTATAGCGCCATAAGTTTTGCACTTTGTAGCTTAGCAGTGCTACAACAGCACAGGTCACCACCTACTGAAGATGAGCAGAGATCTTGAAATGGATATTTTATAATCACTCAATCAAGAATTCTACCTGTTGTCATGTAAATTACCCCTTCTTAAGTATACTTCAAGTCTTTCCCCCAATATTTTTATTGTTATTGGCCAGAGCTTGCTTTCTTTCATTATATATTATCATTTGCATACACTAAAAATCCATTGATTTTTTTCTGTAATAATTTTAATCAAATAAATTTTGGGCATTTCAGTTACATAAATAAATATCACACAGACAATTTTAGCAAATTCTTTTTCTTCTTTTCTGGTATTTGCACTCCCTCTCTCTTTTTTTTTTTTTTTTTTTGCTTCAAATACCGTGGCGGGGACTTCCAGAACAGTAATGATTTATAAGTTCGATTATGACCATTCTCTTGCTGCTCCAGCATTAATAGGAATTCTTCAGGTATTCTGCATGAAATTGGCTATAAAATATATTAAAAACTACTTTGAAGAGTATATACTCAAAAGAACTGAAAGCAGGGACTCAAACAGATATTTGCACCTCAGTGTTCATAACAGCATTATTCACAGTAGCCAAAGGGTGGAAACAACCCAAATGTCCAATGATAAATGAATGGATAAACAAAATGTGGTATGTACCTAAAATGAAATATTATTCAGCCTTAAGAAGGAATAAAATTTTGAGACATGCTACAATATGGATGAATGTTGAAGACACGCCAAGTGAAGTAAGCCAGACATAAAACGACAAATACTTTGTGATATGACTTATATGAAATACCTAGACTAGTCACATTCATAGAGATAGGAAGTAGAATATTGATTACCAAGGGCTAGGAAGAGGGAAGAATGAGAAGTTATTGTTTAATGGGTATAGAATTTCAGTCTGGGAAGGTGAACAATTTTAGAGATGGATGGTGGCTCCACAACAGCATGAATGTACTTAATGTCATTGAACTGTGCACTTAAAAATAGTAAATGGTAACTTTTATGTTATGTACATTTTACTACAATAAATACAGTTTGGGAGTATTTATAGCATAGTTAATGTGGTCATTAAAATGGCATCTGTTTCTTGAAGGTAAAAAACAATTCACCGGTGACACATTCTGAAGCGGATAGTCAATTTTTTCTTGACGTCTAAAAGGTTTCTTTTGGATCTGAAACAATTGTTAATTTTTTTCTGAAGTAATTGCTCTAGCTTCTATCTTTTTAAGAGAAAATGTTGTAACTTGTATTTTCCTAGGAAGTAATCCATTGTATCCAAGTTTTGTACTAGCCAAAGCATTCCCTTGTGATTCTCTGAATTGCCTTGATACATCTTATTTTCCCACTTACTGTTTCTCTTACTATTTTGTGTATTCATATATTCTTCATGTCCTCAGTAAAGAAAATAGTCTTTCTTGCTATATTGATTTTATTTATATGCATACACACACACACACACACACACACACACCAGTTATTGTGTATTTTTGGTTCTAAAGTTTCCATTTTAGTCATCTTCTATTTCTATTCTCAAAATTTTTTTAAATTTTTATTTAATTCAGGTATGTTAACAATTGTTTGTTAAAGTATTTTTCTAATGGGTGTTTTAAAATCTTGTCAGATAACTCCATAATTTGTGTCATCTCCCTGTTGCCATTTGTTGATTGTCTTTTCTAATTCAAATTGAGATTTTCCTGTTTCTTTGTATATAACAAGTAATTTCAATTGTATCCTGGACATTTTGAATATCATATTGTGAGACTCTGTTTCCTCTTTAATCTTCTTTTGTTCAGGTAGTCGTTTTATTCAGGTTTGCATTTGTAGACAATTACAATACACTACACTTTTTGAAGGCCTGTTTTGGCATTATTCCACTTTTTTATACAAAGAGCCTCTCTGAGAAATCTCACATACTTTGGCTAACATCACTGTCCACTTTATAATTAGGAAAGCAAGAAGAACTACTATTTGTTTGTTTACTGCTCTTATTTAACTTTCACCATCTCTTCTTTCAAGATTTACAAAGATTTATCTTCCACTGAGAACTGCCCCAGGCCATTTTTATCTGTCTCACTTAGTCTAGCTATTAATAACTAAGAATGTAGGTATTTAGTTTTCTAATACTCCTGAAAAATCTATCTAAGATATCAAATCTTATGCTAACTCCCTTTCCCAGTCCCCACTTCCCCACAGCCCCACTGTCCTTCCTCTTCTAGGGCCCCTGAACTGCTTTCCAGAAAGGATATTTGCACTCACAGTTTAGCAACAGCTGCTACTCATTAACGTATTTAGATTGCTTCTCTTTGAAAAATGATGTAATGGCTTTCAAATATTGGACAGAATTTCTGCTTTTGAGCATCATGAGAAGATTCAACTGGCAAAGAAAGCAATAAAATCAAAGTTAAAAACTTTCTCCCTTACACTTAAGTTCTAGACTCCAGAGGAAAAAGGAGGGACGGAGGGAGATTAGAACTCTAAAACTCTATAGAGTAAAAGACCAAAGACCCCTGAGAAACTCCACACCTCAAGAAAGATTTGAGGGAGTATTTAAAAGTTAAATACTACATATATTCTAGTTAACAATGAAGAACACAACTGAACGAGGTGGGATGTAAAAATGGCCTAGGAGAGTTGTAGGAGGGAAAAGAAAAATAACAAAATAATAGTAAACTTGAAAAAAGATGTTTAAAATTAAGTGATAGGAATAAAAAACAAAGAAATGGACAATCCTTGTCTCCCTAATTTTAAAGTGAACAGTGATGTTAGCCAAAATATAATATGTGCTGGGCTTCTCAGAGAGGCTTTGTATAAAAAAAATTTTTTTAATGTCAAAACAAGATTTTTAATAGTATAGTATATTGTAATTACTTTTATTTAATAAATTAATGCTTTTAACATTAAAAAGAAACTATTATATTCTTCATGAGAAAATTCCAGATTTTATTTTAAAAAAATTTATACCCATGACGCAGTCTTCTCAGTCTAAAATGTACTATGAACTTGCCCTTCTTTCAGACCCACAATGAGATCTTTGGGCTCCAGAGAGGAACCCCTCCCATCCAGTTGGCTGATAAGTAATGTATTGAGCAAGGTGAGCCTGCTCTTCTCGTTTGTTCATGCAGGAACTTGTTTTAACTGTGCTTCCTTCATTAGGTAAATCAGTGGCCTGTAAGCAGCCTAGGGCAGGAGTAAATAACACCCCTATGTGGGACCTGACTCACCACCTCAACCTTGTTTTCAGGCTGGCTATGCAACAGGTGATAGGAAAGTAGTAGGAATGGGAGGAAAGAAAACTACTTTTCTGTGAGCAGAAAATGAAGGCCTAGGTCCCTAATGAGTTGAGGAAATGAGGCCTCTGATCTACAGACCTGTTTGCTCTGCCCGGCTTGTGCCTCAGAGATGACTGCGCAGTTACATGCATGCAGTGTGTTTATTGGCTTGCGGTACAGCTATCTGTGTGTCTGTCATTGTGGTTTCGGCTTCTTGTCTATATCATAGGGTATCTCAACATCTGGCTTCTGCCAGGCCTAGCCTACTTTTCAGTTCTCCCTTCCTGCTCTCCCATCTTGCTTCTGCTCATGCACTTGGTTATTTGATTAAGGAGCTCTGAGAAAAATCCATTTCTTTATCCATCAACCCTCACAGCTCCTCTTAACTGTCTTTGTCCTTCTCATCAAACCTGGCTCCCAGAAGATCTGATAAGCCAGTTCACAATGAGAAGCCATAGTACCATTCCTCCCCAAACATTTGCATCTTAAGAAGCAACAAAGCTTCATGTCAAGCAAAGCAATTTCTAATTGTACATTTTTTATTTATTTATTTATTTTTTAGCATCGGTAGAAAACAAGACTCTGGACAAGTTTGTAAGGAGAGAGTCTCTGTGTGTCTAGAATTTTAATTTAATAAATAAATCATCATTCTTTTATCTATAAAATGCAGATTATAATCTATACAAAAGAATTTTTAAGGTTTAAAGTGAGATAGTGTGTACACCCGTCCCTTGTCACATACAAATTTAAGTAGCTGATAAATGTCTGCTGCTGCTGTGGCTGCTATTCAGTTTTGCCTCTTCACCAGGCACTGGGCTAGGCAATAGAAGAGACCACTAGATACAATAGTAACAAAACAGTTCTCCAGACCTGTGGGAACTCAGCCTAAAGAGAAATCATTTGCATATAAACAGTTTAGCTCACTCTCCCACAAAATGATCTCGTAGATATTATTTCACTCAACTCTCACACTTTGCCAGGTATGTGTAATTTTCTTAGTCACCAAGAGACTAGGAGATTCCAAATGACTTGTGCAAGGTCCACACCCAACTTGGAAAAGACTTTTTTTTTAAGTGACCGTAACTCTAAGGTATGTTTATCACAGCAAAATACACTTAGTACAAATAATCATAGAGCCAATTACTCAATTCAAGGCTATGAGAGAGAGGAGGACTAATGAAACCAAGAGAAAATTCCTCAAAATTGTTTACTCAAACCATGAATTTGAGTTAAGGTTCAGAAAATATGATCACTGTACTATAATAAGAAATCAAAAATGCTTCTTACAACTAAGATTTTATTCATGCTGTCACATTGGAAGAGCCATATGCCTCCTCTCTCTCTCTCTCTCTCTCTCTCTCTCTCTCTGTGTGTGTGTGTTTAAATGGGATGGAGATTAGTAGAGAGATACCTAGCATGAGTAGTTAGTAAAATAAGCTCTATGTTGTAGTATATCTTCCATAAAAATGAGAACTTAATTCAAGAGCACACCTGTCATTTTAATTATGATACAGTCAATAAATTTTAGTGCCTATGAGAGGTACTGAAGTGGAACTACATTTCACCTTTCCTGGCACAATAAAAAAGGATGAACTCCTTAGTCACTAACTCTATTCTCTCTACCTCCCTATGAGATCTGGCTACCAAAACCATGATTTTAATTAGAGTGGTTTGTTCCTTATATTTCACAGTTTTTGTTGGTATTTTATATGCTATCTATTTTTGTATTTAATGATTAAACTGGTCACTGCTAATATATACCACTATATTTTCATAGCTTATTTGGGTGACCCAAGATTTGGTTTTCTCTTAAAGATCACTCTATTGCTAGATCCCCTTGAGGATAGAAAGGTGGCCATGTTGGTGACAGAAAGAAGAGCAAGTTGCTGGGGGTGGGGACGAGTGCTAGGATCAATTTTCTAGCAAAAGTGTCATAGAGGTATGTGGGACCTTCAGTGAGGTATTGGAGGGGCTGTGGGAGTCCAGCCTTGAGCACCAATGAGACTGGGAAGCAGTGGCAATGGGGTCTTTACTACAGAACCCTGGCACCTCCAATAGTCATACAGTGTGCTTAGGCATTCCTGATTGAGTAGCTTTAGGCTCTACTCCTGCCCTCCCACAAATTCTGTAAACTGGCTAATATCTTTTCATATATTTCTTGTTTATAATAAACTAATCCTTGCCCCTTACTTAGTCTCTATAGATTGCTCTGTAGACGTTAAAAAGAATTTGATATACACACACACGCCTAAAACACTGTTATGTGATAGAAGCAAAATATAGTATCACAAAACAAAATGGCATATTTCTTTATATAGGCATATATTTATAAATGCATAGATAGCTTTTGAACAATTATAAACTCAAATGATAACAGCAGTAGCCTTTGGGGAGGGAAGTGGGAGTAAGGGACAGAGTGGGAGAAATACATGTAGACTTGTCCCTTTCACTCTATATACTTTTTCTTGAACTTTTACAAGGAGAATGCTTTCAAATATTGCTTATATACTCAACATAGCACAACAAAACAAACACAAAAAAAGAAAACCAGAGGGTTAGAATGTAGCAAAGAGAGAACAGGAGTCTCTAGCTTCTTATCAGTTTGATTCCACTGAGCTAATAGTATAAACATGGTGTCATGTACTAAATACAGTGGGAAGGCCCCTCTGTTCTCAGCTGACTGGATACACAGACACACAAACAGATAAATACATATAGTATTGTAAGTGGAAGGATAGCAATACAAAGAGGGTTTGTGAGGAGTTCTGGGAAGGGTCCTCCTAACCCACCCTAGGAAGCACAAAGGGGCACAGCAAAGACTTCCTTGAAAGGTGACATGACTCACCAAGTCTTTGAAGAGTAAGATAAAAGAAAAGAAGGAAGGATTCAGAGTGTGCCTGATAAATGTGAGTAGGATTCTAATGCCCCTCTAGCTCATCCTTAAACTGTTTTTATCCACCATGTAGACAACACAGCCATAAAGAGGTCATGTCAGGGGTAACTGTGAATGACTGGAGGCACAATCAGAGCATTCAATCTGAGCCTAAGCAGCTACAGGGCAGCACAGGCAGGTCCAAAGGCCAACTCAGAGATAGCTCTCTTCATCACTGGTAGTAATGCTAAAACCAAGAGACTTTCTTGGGACAGCATTGTCACCACTACCACCAGCATCTTTTTCAAGCAGTGTGTGGACATATGCTAAGAGTTTCCTGTGTTATAAACTATTGAGGACTTTGTACAAAGATCACAGGATCAGGGTTGGTTAAGCTCTGATGGGTAAACCAGCCAAAGCTTATCTTCTCATTTTGGCCTTATCTTATCTTCTTTTTATTGTCTACCTTATTCCTTTTTTCCTTTCCCTCACAGTTTGAGCTTTGTGCTTTCACAGTGTCTCAACGGTCAGGTCTTCCTAAAATCTGCCCTTTAACCAGTTCTTCCCAGCTTCTATTCTAACATCCAGACTTTTCCTTTGTCTCAGAAGCCAATCTTTGGTACTACAAGTCTGATTTGTCTTTTTCTAGCCAAGTCTTGGGGCTGATGTGATACTGGAGGACAATAGCTTGATGAGTTATTCCCTCCAGGTAAGAGATTCATATTTTAACCAAGTCTCCAAGGCAAGCAATCTCTTAGCGCAAAGAGGGAACACCAATACATGAGAAATTTAATCATAATATGCCCTCCCCCTGCCATCTGGGTCATGTTTAATTACCTAGGCTGTGTACCTGCTGCTCAAGGTCATCCTCTTGTCCAATCCAGCTGATTGCCTGTGTCTATCTACATTCTACTGTGTGAGCTCTATGAGGGAAGCATTCAGCATGAGCCTGCAGCAGCAGAGTTCAGTGAAAGTTGGCTTGAACTCACTCATCCAACAATTTGTATTGAACTCCAACTGTGCACAAAATACTGTTAGTTCTGGGGACAAAAAGGGGGACCTGCCCTGAAGGAGCCAGGGCACTGTGTGCAAAACAGTTCTGCTTCCTGATTTTGAAAGATTTCCATCCTATGAGAAAGAGATGGTCTGGACATAAATAAACCTGCCACACCACCACACCTATATAAATAACAGTGCTTCCCACATCACAGCAACAGCTCAGCTGAGTGAAGTATTGAATAGGTTCCAAGTGCCCAGTATTGGAAAGAGAGCAGTCTTACATTCAAACAGAAGGGGTTTTTTTTTTTAATTTTTCTCTCTTCATTTACTATTTTATTATGAAGCATTTGAACAATAAAGATACCAATATAGAAAATATCTTTATTCATACCACCTAGGCTCAGTGGTGGTTTGGCATATTTGCTTCTTTTTTTTTAAAAGTAAAGAAATAAAGACTACAGGAAGAGTTGTAGGCCCTTTTAAACCTCTCGTTAGTTCTAGTCCCCTGCCTCTTCCTAAAGTTGTGTCTCCTTCCAATTTATATTTTTAATTCTCTTGCTGTGTGTGTGTGTGTGTGTGTGTGTGTGTGTGTGTGTAGTATTGGTTATGTGTTTTTAGAATTTACATGAATGGTTCATACTATGGGTATTTTTTTAATAAAAGCTTTTTTTAGTCATCATTTTCATTGCTTTATGGTATTTATTTGTTGGAGATATCTTAAATTACTTGTTCACTCCTTCATCAATAAACATTTGGCTTAATTCTGATTTCCTTTATGTCTCCTAAAAGTAGTAGGCTCTATTTAAGGTTGCCAAATGATATTTTTCTTACAAACAGCTTCCTGTTCTTTGTAAATCTTTAGAATCTTCTTCTTATTTATATTATTATTTAAATAGATTCCACCAAGACATCATGCATCATCAGTGGAAAGAAAATTTGCATCATACACTCATCGAAGTATTTTCCAATAACTTTCATTTCTTTCAAAGGTCACCTCATTCAGCCAGTCTCTACCTATCTGGAATCTATCAACATCTTCACTGGGGCCTTCTATATATCAGCTTGAAATTGTGTATTGCAAAGAGTCTGAGAGGACTGTCTGGTAAAAAATATGAGGAATTTTCAGGAAATGATTAGCTGGTGGTATCCTGATTAGTTGCCCATATTAAGAAAGTGCATTGGCAAAAATGTGTCTGTGGTTTATGTTTCCTAACATAAAATTCAAAATTCAGAAATTAAATATTCTAATGCACACTTGGGGGCACAGACAACACCATTACCACAAAATGGTACCGTTGCCCAAAACATCTCTTCAAAACCCTCAATTTTTGTAATATTAGTCTATTTTATAGTCATTTAAATTAAAACCAAGCATTTTTTACAGGTTAGACATTATGTTAGGGTCTTTGAATTAATTAAATTTTTTCATTTTACTATAGCCTTTAGAGATAGGTATTACTTATATCCCTTTTACAAGTGAGGCTATCGATGCTGGGTTGAGGGAAGTAATATGCCGAAGATGACACAGCCACAACATGGCAGAAATAGTATTTCAAACCAAATTTCATTGGGCTCCAGAGCCCCCAATATTACATGAAGAAAAATGACACAGATTTTTCGCCTTCAAAAAAATACATAAAACCCATTCCTGACAAAAGTGATAACTTGAATCTATCTAATCAGAGAAAAGAAACCAAACTGAGGGACATCTTCAAAACAACTGATGTATACACTTCAAAAATATAAATGTCATTAAAAATAAAAAAGAAAAAAGAAAATGTTTCAGATAAAAGGAGGCTCAAGAAACATGACAACTAAATGTAATATGTTATACTGAATTGCAGGGGGACGGGGAATGAATACTATAAAAATGTTACTGGGACAACCAGCAAATTTAAGCACAGAGGAGATGTCATTAAAATGGCAGCATGAGAGGAGCTTCTTGAAATCACCCTTGGAAGTTACGACAAATTGAATAGCTACACTTGAACAAAGGATTCCCTATTCAACACACAAACATGCCTGAGAGAACCATGAATTGAAAAATTTGGGAGAGAGATCAGCAAGATCACAACCAGAGAGGCGGTCCCTATAACTTCTCTTGGAACACACAATTAAACGGCTGGCCAGGATCCAACATGGGAAACCCTGAGTGGCACAGAGACAACTGAGAACTCCACACATTGCAAAAAAACACCTGAAGGTTAGAGAAAGGGGCTCAAGCAGGTGAGAAGGGAGGGAGCAGAGATGGATCATGACCCAACACCACCACGTCTAACTGAAGGAACTAGAAAGAAATCATGGAGAAGCATGATATCAGGGAGTGGGGATGCCAAGCAGCAACAAGAGTGGAAGCTGGAACGGCAGGAACATGAGGAGACCATGAGGGAGCTGGACCTAAAAGCAGCATGCTTGAGACAAATCCTGGGAGTTGAGTTCTGAAGCTCTAAGTAGCAAGGAAGCCAAGCGAGGCATTGTAATGATCTAGACGGGGTTAGAATCCCAGAGCCCTCAAAGCATAAGGCACACAAGTGAGTGGGGCCTACTGCAGCACCCAAATGGCTCTCAGAATGCACACACACAGCCTCATGATGTGGCCCCTTCCCTCAGTTTGAGATGCACGGAGGTGGTGCCCTTGCAGCACCCTTGTGGCTCACTGAGTGTACACGAGCGCACAATCCCCTTACACAGCAACCTCCCTTGGCTCTCACGGCACTTGTGTACATTGCCCAGAGCTGTTGCTGTAGAAACAAATAGCTGAAACACAGATGGCAGGGCGTGGGGTCGGGGGTGTAAAATACTAAAGAAGGCAGAAAGGCGGATTGGAAAGCATCTGCCCTGACTAACATGAACAGCCTCAGCCTGCATTCCATTGGCATCCCCTGTCTCTCCCAGCTTCCCCAACAAAACGTGGAAACAGAGAGCAGCCTTAGCTGGCTTTTTGTCAGCCTCTTTCTTCTCCCACAACTTCTCCAACAAATTGCAGGAAGCTGAGAGACCATTGGAGTGCTGCAACCCGCCCCACCTCCAAATGCTGGTGGAGACCAGAGATATGCCTCAACACCACCCCTCTCCCCCAAAACTTGTGTCGCAGCACCACCTAGTGTCTGCTCTACAGCAAGACACCACAAAAATACTAACCAGAGAAATAAAGTGATCCCCTGGGCTCTGCTGGAAATAAAACCCTCTTGCCAAAAAAGAAGAACACAACAGACAATATGAGTACATTAGGATTTAAAGCTGCTCAGAAAGATGAAGAATCTCCAGGAAAGGATCTTATAAATCTAGAAATTTATGAACTAACTGACAGCGAATATATAGTAGCCATTCTAAAGGCTCTCAGAGAAATGAATACATACTGGCAAAAATACCATAGCTGAGATGAATGATCTCAAAAAGGAAATCTGTGAACAAAAGGAACAGTTTAACAAAGAAATTCAAACAATAACAAAGAATGAGATGGAAATTTGTGAGACAAATAATACAATAAAAGAAGTGAGAAATGAAATAAATACCATAGAAAATAGGGCCAACCAGATGGAGGAAAGAATTAGTGGTATTGAAGACCAGAACATGGAAACATCTCAGAAAGAGGAAGATAGGGAATACAGAGTGAAAAGGATTGAAAGAACTCTGAAAAAACTATCTGACTCCATGAGACAAAACAACATCAGGATAACAGGATTGGAAGAAGGGGCAGAGCACTCTACAGAGAGCATACTCAAACAAATAGTAGATGAGAACCTTCCAAACGTATGGAAAGATCTGGAACCCCAAATTCAAGAAGAAAATAGGTCCCCTAATACCTGGACCTTTGCAGACCTTCTTCTAGAAACTTTGTACTGAAAATGTCAAAAACCAAAGGCAAAGAGATAATTCTCAGGCAACTAGGGAAAAAAGAACTATGACATTTAGAGGTAAACCCATCAGGCTGGCATCAGACATTTCAGGAGATACTCTACAAGCCAGGAGGAAGTGGAATCAAATATTTAAAATATTAAAAGAGAGAAATTTTCAGCTAAAAATAAATTATCCAGCAAAATTATCCTTCAGATATGAAGGAGGAATAAAGACTTTTTCAGAACACAGAAGCTGAGGGAATTTGCCAGCATGAAACCAGCACTTCAAGAAATACTGAAGGAGGCTCTTTGATCTCAAATAAAAATCAGAATAAATGGAATACAGTTGGGACAACAAAAGAATAAAAAATAAAATAAAATAAATACATTAGAAGAAGGAACTAATAATCATAGGAAATCCTCATATATCAATCATCACTCTAAATGTTAATGGACTGAACTCACCAATAAAAAGACACAGAATAGCAGACTGAATTAAAAACTGAAACTCATCCATATGCTATCTCCAAGAGACACAGACTCAGCCATAAGGACAAAAACAGACTCAGAGTAAAAGCATGAAAAACAATACTCCAAGCAAATGATAACCAGAGAAAAGCAGGAGTTGCCATACTGATATCTGGTGAAACAAATTTCAGGTTAAAAAAGATAACAAGAGACAAAGATGGACATTACATAGTGATAAAAGGCACAATACAACAAGAAGAAGACTTGACACTAATTAATATATATGCTCTCAATCAGGAAGCATCAAAATATATAAAGCAATCACTAACAGATCTGAAAGAAGAAATTGATAAAAGCACAATCATTGTAGATCTAAACACCCCCTTAACAACCATGGACAGATCATCCAAACAGAAAATCAATAAGAAAATATTAGCAACTAGACATAATTCACATTTACAGGACACTTTATCTAGCAAAAAAAGATTATACCTTCTTTCCTAGTACACATGGAATATTCTCAAGAATACACAAAAGTAGCCTCAGCACATTCAAGAATATTGAAATCATACCAAGTGTATTCTCAGACCACAAAGCTCTGAAATTGATCAACTATGAAAGAAAAGCAGAAAAAATCACATGGAGATTAAACAGCATCTCATTTTTAAAATGACTGGAACAAAGAACAAATAAAAGAGATTTAAAAATACATAGAAACTAATGACAATTAAAATATAACATATCAAAATTATTGGGACACAGCGAAAACAGTAATAAGAAGAAAATTTATATCATTACAGGCCTATCTTAAGAAACAAAAACATCACAAATAAATACCCTAACATCCAATCTTAAAGAACTAGAAAAAGAAAAACAGAAAACTCCAAATGTCAGCAGAAGTGAAGAAATAATAAAAATTAAAGCAGAGGTAAATGAAATAGAGAACAGAAAGACAATAGGAAAAATTAATGCTACAAAGAGCTTGTTCTTTGAGAAAGTCAACAAAATTGACAAACCCCTAGCTAGATTAACCAAAGGGCAAAAGGAAAGGACACAAATAACCAAAATTAGAAATGAAAGGGGAGAAATTCCACTGATACCACAGAAATACAAAGGATTGTAAGAAAATATTATGAAGGGCTTTATGCCACTAAATTTAACAACCTAAAGGAATGGACAAGCTCTCACAAACCTACAGCCTACCTAGACTGAACCAAGAAGAATTGTATGAACTAAAAAAAAAAAATAATCAATAGTAAAGAAATTGAAATGACTATGCACAACCTCCCTAGAGGCAAAAGTCCTGGACAAGACAGTTTCACCAATGAATTTTATCAAGCATTCAAAGAAGAATTAATGCCTATTCTCCTCAGACTCTCCTAAAAAAATTTAAGATGTGGCAATACTTCCTAACTCATTCTATGAGGCCAACATTACCTTAATACCAAAGCCTGGTAAAGGCAACACACACACAAAAAAAGAAAACCATAAACTAACATCTCTGATGAACACAGATGCAAAAATTCTAAACAAAAATATTAGCAAATAGAATACAACAATGCATCAAAAAGATCATACATCGTGGTCAAGTGGGAATCATCCTGGGAGCACAAGGATGGTTCAACATAAGAAAATCAATGTGACACACCACATAAACAAAATAAAAGATAAAGACCATATGATCATATTAATTGATGCAGAAAAAGCATTCGACAAGATAGAACATCCATTTATGATCAAAACACTGAAAAAAATGGGTACAGAGGGAAAGTATCTAAACATAATAAAGGCCATATATGACAAACCCTCAGCTAATATCATACTGAATGGGGAAAAGCTAAAGCCCATTCTCCTAAAATCAGGAACAAGACAGGGATGCCCCCTGTCATTACTGCTATTCAATATAGTACTGAAAATTCTAGCTAGAGCAATCAGGCAGAAGAAAGGAATAAAAGGTATCTAAATTGAGAGAGAAGAGATCAAATTGTCATCTTGACATGATCCTTTATATAGAAAATTCCAAAAACTCCACCAGGAAGCTATTGGAAGCAATAAACAAAAACAGTAAAATTGCAAGATACAAAATCAACAACATTCCTATATACAAACAATGAATCTTCAGGGGGAAAATAAAACACAAGAGAGTCAATACTTTCTGCTATCACAACAAAAAGAATAAAATACCTGGAATTAACTTAACAAAGAACATGACAGACTTATACATGGAAAACTATAAGACACTTTTGAAAGAAATTGAAGAGGACACAAAGAAATGGAAAGATATTCTGTGTTCATGGATCGGAAGACTTAACATTGTTAAAATGGCCATATTACTCAGAGCAATTTACAGATTTAACGCAATTCCCATCAAAATTCCACAATCATATTTAGACAACATAGATTAAAAATTTATCAGATTTCTGTGGAACCACAAAACCTCGAATTGCCAAAGCAATACTACATAAAAAGAATAAGACTGATATTATCATGCTCCCCAATTTCAATTTATACTACAAAGCATTAATAATCAAAACAAGTTGGTATTGGCAGAAAAACAGAAACACAGACCAATGGAACAGAATTGAAAACCCAGAAATAAATCCACAAATTCATGGATAAATAATTTTTGATAAAAGAGCAAAAAAATATGCAATGGGGAAAAGATAGCCTCTTTAGTAGATGGTGCTGGGAAAACTGGACACATGCAAAAGAATGAATCTGAGCTGTGAATTCTCACCATACACTAAAATTAACTCAAAGTGGATTAATGACCTCCATATAAGGCCCCAAACAATAAAGTGTATAGAAGAAAACATAGGTACTAAACTTATAGACCTAGGGCTCAAGGAAAACTTCATGAACCTGACCTCAAAGGTAAAGGAAGTAAAAGCAAACACAAATGAATGAGACTGTATCAAACTAAAAATCTTCTGCACAGCAAAAGAAACCATCAACAAAGCAAAAAAACAGCCAACTGAATGGGAGAAAATATTTGTTAACAGTGCATCTGATAAGGGTCTAATATCTAAAATCTATAAAGAACTTATACAACTTAACCACAGAAAAACGAACAACCCAATTAAGAAGTGGGCAGAGGACCTAAACAAACACTTCTCCCATGAAGAAATACAAATGGCCAGCAGATATATGAAAAAATGCTCAACCTCATTAGCTATCAGGAAAATGCAAATCAAAATCACAATGAGACACTACCTCACACCTGTTAGAATGGTTATTATCAACAAGACAAGGAATAACAAGTGCTGGAGACGATGTGGAGAAAAAGGAACCCTGCACACTGCTAATGAGAATGCAAATTGGTTCAACTGCTATGGAAGATGGTGTGGAGGTTCCTCAGAAGATTGAGAATGGAGTTACCATATGACCCGACAATCCTTCTTCTAGGTATCTACCAAAAAGTCTTGAAAACCTTAGTCTGCAAAGACTTACATACCCCAATATTCATTGCTGCACTGTTCATGGTGGCCAAGACATAGAAACAACCAAAGTGCCCTTGGATAGATGACTGGACAAAGAAGCTGTGGTACATATACACAATGGAATATTACTCAGCTATAAGAAAAGATGAAATACTGCCATTTGCAACAAAATAGATGGACCTAGAGATCATCATGCTAAGTGAAATAAGGCAGACAGTAAAAACCAAGATTTCACTCATATGCAGAATATAAAACTGAAAGCAACAAAGGAAAGACAAACAAACAAAAAAAAGCTAATGGATACAATCAATACTTTAAGGATTATTTGGGGGTAAAAGGGGAGGGGATGGCAGAAGAGGGAGAGGGCTGGAGAGGAGGGAGGGGGAGCCAAAGATATGATGATGGAAAGAGAACTCATGCTGGGTGGTGAACCTATAATGTAACAAATAGATGATGCACTGTAGAATTGTACACCTGGAACCTATATAAGCCTTGATAACCATTCTCACCTCAATAAGTTTAAAATATATATATGTGTGTGTGTGTGTGTGTGTGTGTACACACACACACACACACACACATAGGAAAATCTGAAGGTGGGTGAAACAGAGCAAACAGAGGATGAAGGAAAGGGGAAATGCAAAGTTGGAGCCTAGGAGACAGTGCCCTAAGCTCACTGGGTTCCCAGGAGAGGGAAAGAGATGACAGGTGCACCTTCTGTGGTTCTGAGCATTAATGCCTGAGGCATCAGCATATAATATGGCTGAATCCAGCACTCAAGGCAGAGACCTTGAAGCAAAGACCGAATACAGAAGAGTGTACACCCACACTGCCCTCACTGACAGACAGAAAACAAAGACACAACACCAGGCCACCTCTCTCCATTCTCCCAGAGTTTGCCTCCCCCACACTGTCCAGTGTTTCTTTGGGCCACAAGAAAACTGTAGCAGTGACTGTCAGGTTAAAGAGCAGAATATCTTTAGTGCTGAGAACTAGGGAGACAGTTCCTGAGGGGCAGACAAAAATGTGGCTAATTCTGTCAACAGGGAAAAAGCCATAGAGGCCAGACAGCTGTGGGCTTGCACCCACCATTACACACAGGCTGCCTCTACCAATGCCCCCCACCCCCCACCCTTCCTGGCTGAAACCAGTGAAGACACCCAGGGCAGCTGAGACATACAAGTGCTGCTGCTCCGGATGCAGGGAAAGCATTGGGTTTTAGAGACTCAGAGCCCCATCACCCACCACATCTTCCCATGGGAGTGGTGCACTGAGACCAAGGTGACCTGGTCACAGAGGAGAGAAGCCCATCTCTAAGGAAATTTCCCATCATGAGAAGATGGAATAACCGAGAGAAAATAAAACGCTGCAGCTCAAAAGAGAAAACAAAATGCTCCAGTGATACCTACTGGAAAGCAAAAGAAAGATCTCTTCATATCTACCTGCTGCAGAATCCCCTCCTATAGATAGATGCCCATTAAGAGAAACACATTAATAGCTATGAATAACCAAGTGAGCAAGGCACACAGAAAGAAAATTAAAATCCCCAGTAAATGAATTTACAGACATGGAAATATGTGACTTAAATGACAGCAAATTTAAATTACAGTTCTGAATAAAACTCAACAAGATGCAAGAAAACTCAGGTAGGGAGTTTAATGAATTCAGAAATAAAATTTATGAACAAAATTAATATTTTACCAAAGAGATTGAAAATTTTAAAAAGAACCAAACAGAAATTCTGGTGATTAAGAATTCAATAAAAGAGTTGAAGAATGAAATAGAAGGAGGAAAAAATTACTGATATAGATGATAAAAATATGAAAATGACAAAGATGAAGGAAGAGAGACTTGAGAGTTAAAAGAAATGAAAGAATTCTACAAAAGCTATCTGACTTTATCAGAAAGAACAGCATAAAAATAATGGGTATGCCAGAAGAAGAGAGAGAGGCACAGAGAGCCTATTCAAACAGTCAAGAAGAACTTCCTAAGCCTTTAGAAAGAACTGGATCCTCACAACCAAGAAGCAAACAGAATATCAATTACTTAAATCCCAATAGGCCTCCTGAAAGGCACATTATATGGAAGCTGTCAAAGATTAATGACACAGAGCGAATTCTCAAAGGAGCCAAGGTAAAGAAGATAGTAACCTATAAAGGAAAACCCATTATATTATCATCAGACTTCTCAGCAGAAATTCTATAAACCAGAAGAGAGTAAAATAAAATATTCCAACTATTGAAAAAGGGAAATTACCAACCAAAAGTAATTTATCCTGCAAAGTTATCCTTTAAATGTAAAAGAAGAATAAAGACCTTTCCGGATATACAGAGCTAAGGGAATTTGTCATCACAAGGCCAACATGACAGTAAATACTGAAGGAGGCTGTTTGATCTGAAATGAAAAGTCAAAAGGATACAAAACCATGAGCAAGTTTACTAACAGACAGGAGCAGGAAATGGCAAGTCCTGCACAGAATAAGTTTCTACACACTTAAGCATACATATCATAAAGTGTAAAGGAGATACAAACATAAAAAAAGATATCAATTATTATAAATATCACCAGACTCTTACACTTTTTCTGATCTTCTTTCCCTTCTCTCTCATAGGCTTTTACTTATTGTGGCTATAAATGTTCTCTTCTAGAAACTGTCTACATTTTCTCTTTTTTTGTTCCAATTTTTTGTTCTTAGGAGCCAGAAACCTAGATGAGCTTATTATAATTCTATCTAAAATAAAAGAGTAAGCAGGACATAAGCACAAGGTGGCAAGTACACAAACTTAATTGTCAGATTTTGTGCATGACCACAGCTCTGACAGCCATTCCAGAGAAAGAGTTACAAAATTGCTTTGAAGGGTGGACTAGATGCTGGTGTCAGTGCATAGCTTCCCAAGGGGAGCTGTGATACTCAGCTATGAGGTATGTAGCACTTTTTCTAGGATGAGTTTGCAAAATTTATTATCTGACCTTGTATATGGTGATGGAAGGAGAACTGACTCTGGGTTTTAAGAATACAATGCAATATATATAGCTGATGTATTTTAGAATTGTACACTTGAAACCTATATAATTTTACTAACCAATGTCACCCCAAATAACTTAATAAAGAAGATGAATAAATAAATACAGAAAAATATTAAGCACAGAATATATTTTAGATAATATCAAATCTACATTGTTTCTGAATTTAATCATAGTCATTTTGATTATGAAGTAAAATATCCTTACTCTTAAGAGAGACATTTCTCTCACTATTAGTAATACTGATTACTTCTAACATACCATTGAATTACTTATAATTTTTTTATGAGTATCCTATTATTATCTTTTGGTAATTTAAAAATGAAGGTATGATATGACTAGATTGATTTCAATTTTTTTGTTAAGTGAAATTTACTGGATGCATATTGAGTGAATCATGGAATCAAGGTAAGAATTGGAACAACCAAGATGGAAGGAAAAGGAACCAGCAAAAATGACAATGTCATTTTTAAGAATTTGGTTGTTTTCTTCAATGTGAGCATTCCGACCCCTTAATCATTAACTGTTCACTGTAAAGGCTATGTCTATATTCCACCTCATTAAATGCCAATTACACTCTTGGTTTTCAAACATGGCATTTGTGCCTAAATTCAAACTGTCAAGTTCTATTTAAAATGTATTAGCTTGCTTTTACTTTAAAGCCTACAGCCTCCAACTATTTATGGGTGAAAAGAAGAAAATCCCATCACAAAATTTCAAATTAAATTGCTGGGGTAGGGGGTGGGAGGGAAGGGGGGGACTATAGATCCTATAAATATAATATTTTGAGACTCAACCTGAGGAAGACTTCTCCACAAACTCCTCCCCAGATGCTTAGCTCTGTCTAAGGCCCCTTCTTGGTAGCATTTCCTTGGCATCTACGTTTTATTATCTTGTCAAAGGCCATAATGCATGTCTCTCTCCCCCAGGAACTCGATATGTCTCAAGGAAAAATACTGTAACTTATTTCCTTGGCTTCCATTGCATAACTTAGTGCCTGGCATACAGAAGGAGATCTATAAATAACTAATAAATTAATATAAATTTCTTTTTTAATAAAAGCATGTCAGTATGTACTTATGTGTGTCTCTATATCTATATCTAAAAGCCAAGGACTGAGGACTCCAGTAACCATCCTGCTCACTCTTTTATTTTAGATAGAATTCTAATAAGCTCATCTAGGTTTTTGCCTACTAAGAACAAAAAATTGAAACAAAAAAAGAGAGAGAATGTAGACCAGAAGGGAAAGAAGATTAGGAAAAATGTAAGAGTCTGGTGATATTTATAATACTTGATGTCTATAAGGACAGTACTGATTCACCAAAAGATGATTAGATTGTACCTCATATACTATGATTCAGCAGACAAGAAATATATAATGTTTTTAAAAGTTAGAAGAAAATTGTTTTGCAAAGTTTAATTTTTTTTCCTTTGGACTTGGCCTTCCTGTCTAAAGTTTAATAGATGGAAACTGCTATGTGTGTTTTTTATTAATTGTTTTTATTGAACACTCCTATGGTCCCTGCTTTTAATTTTAAATCAGATGAATTAGAACATTTGTATTTCTCCCTTCCAAAAATAATCCCACCAAAAATGAATTATTTTTGTAGCTCTTGACCAAGTGTTGTCAGAAATAAAACATGACTTGCCTCAGGCACCTTTGCATCCTCCCTGAGAAGTGGTCTGAGAGACGGGCTTGTTCTTCCCCTCCTCCCACACACTCCCAGTGTATAAACACTGCAGCAGCTTGCCTGGCAGAGGCAGGTTAGAAAACAGAGCTTTCTACCCTTTAGTCCTCTTCCTGCACTAGCTCCCAAACCCCTGACCTCCTGAAGGGGACACTGTGGGTACAAGCAGCCTTTGTCAGTCTCCACCTTCACAGGAAAAAAAAAACAACACCCAGAGTCACTAGAGTAACAGACACAGAAGCCATGTCCAGGAGCAGTTCACCCACACAGCTTCACAGAGGGCCTCACTGGGAGCCGCTGTCTGCATTTCCTGCACAGCACACCATGAAGGCTTTGGCAGTGCCTAACTTTTCAGAGCTCAGAAACAGCTGTCCTGGCCACCCAGTTCCTCATTGCTTTGGTGTGAGGTCTCATACAGAATTCCCTGCCTCTAGTGTCCAAGGATTCCAGGCTTTCAAGGATCAGATGCTGCTACTTCAAGCCCAGTCACTCCTGCTAGTTGATTCACTGTTTCCCCCTTAGCTCCAGAGGAACTGAGGGGCTGACAAGCTCCTTGGGTACTACCCAGACTCTCAGTGCTTGGCTCCACTCAGGAATTCAACCTCATTCTTCCCAGGAAATCTCTCCTCAATCCTTTGCCAGAGCCCTGTGGACTGCAGTGACGGAACTGTTGGACTATTGCTCAGGCTTTGAGATCAGGCTGTGTCAATGAAGACCATGAGAAGAACAGAGAACAGAAAATCATCATGTGCCCCTGAAGGAGATGCCCCAAAGTCCAACCAGCTGTTTAGATTTAGAAACACAGTAGTGGCCTGTTCATTAGCTTCTTTGATGTTTTTGAGAACTAAGAACTGTGTGACTAGATACTTATATTCTAAGCCTTGCCCTTTACTATTTTTTTTAAATGAACAATTGACATCACTTAAGCATACTGCAAGTCTATATATAGTTTCAGATATCTAAGGCATTTAATATAATTTTTCATATTGCTTAACTCTGGCTAAAGGAGTTCAGATCAGAATATATCTTTGGAAAATATGTTCAGCAGAGGTCCATCTTCTGCTTAACTGGAAAAAAGTTCCTTAAAAATGCAGAATGGCAGATAGGAGATATAAGAGGCAAGAAATGGGCAGAAATAGGACATGATATTTGCTGATGCTAAAATTTAAATGGGTAAAAAAAATATTTCAATGCCTGCTAATTTTTTTGCTTCCCTATGTGTCTTTCCTGTCCAGTGCTGCCATAGAGCCTTCTTCAAAATGCAGTCAGCCATTAGGCAGTCATAGATATAGTATTAATATCATGTGGGTGGGTATTGCCTTCCAGCTGCTGTCCTGTCTGTCCCCCACCCCCCACCCATGACATCCTAAGGCAGGAGCTGAGCGTGGAGGCCACGGGGGCATGGAATATCTAGGAGACAGAACTGACCCTCTCTCAGGGGTACTGTTCCTCCTTCACTCGTACACCTCACATCATCCTGTATGGTCACAGAGGATGGCTGGTTAGTCAATGACAGGTAAGAATCCTCAAGGAAGGAACAACCTAAGACAGGCACAGTCACATAGGGGCCATCAGGACAGAGCTTGAGCTCAACAGAGGTGAGGCATAGACCCTCACCCCTTCTGAGGTTAATCTCTTGCCCCCTGGCTACCTGGCTGAGATCTAATGGAAGAATTTCAGCCATTTCCCCCTTAATGGATGTTTTTGTAATAACAATGACTCCATCCCCTGGGATTAAGTGCTGGTGTGTGAAGGCACAATAAGTGCTGGAGCACAGCGGGGACTTATGGGCAAAGCAATTTCAAGGCATTTAACTCCCAAATGTTGGGGGAAAAATCAGTTTCACTTCCTTGTTTGCCCATTAATAAAAGCTATGTGTTGGCCCCATTTGGCATGCCCAGTCCTTGAGGCTGGGGACCCTTGGCCCCGCTTGTAATATATTCTTGGCTACTGTGTTTCTTAACTTTGTATCGCCCTACTTGTTCTCCCACCACTCCTGTCATGCTGGACACGACAGGTGGGTAATAATGAGGGCCTAACACACAGACCAATCTTGGGAATACTCGATTATCATAACCAGCTACCAAGAGTCCTATATGTATGATGATACTCAAGTGCACCTGAAAGAAACGGTGAAGGGAACATTTGCTATCTGGGCCAAGACACTGGGGTTCACACTGTAGATAAACAGATGAGAGCAAGACTGCCCCAACTGCCAGGGACAGAGAGTTATCCAGGAGGACAGGGATTCCCTGGGAGAGGCCACAACTTAAAATACCTGTATACTCTGAGTAGAGGAGTGCTTTTAGGTGTGATACTACAAGACAACTGAAAATATGAAAAGCAAAGGTTGCCATAGGACATTATTATCACCACCCAGAGAAGCCTTGACTACAGTAGGAAGAAATGAAATAGGAATGAAGCCAGTGAAAGCCAAGGTGAGAGACTAACATGGGGTAAGCCCCCTGACAGTTTTATTGAAAATCCTGAACTTACTCGTGGCTGCAAGTTCTACTCCTAGAATTCCCAGTTATGTAACTCTTTTTGGTTAAACTGCATTGAGTTGATTTTCTATCATATACAACCAGAATGAACTGACAAATTTGGTAGTTTTTTTACATTACATATTTCCTCATGACTATGTGAGCAGAAACAGAAAAAGGAGAACCCATAACTCAAAATTGCTAGAGAACAGTAAACCAGAGTATAGAGAGACAGATAGAATAAAAGAATTGTGGGAGTGAGGGAATTGTTTCCATGATATTAATTGTGTTCTAAATAATAATGATAGCCAGACACATCTATTACAAGCATTATACACTCCTGAATGCCTTCATGTATTAATTCACTTAATTCTCCCAACAACCCAATGAAGTAGGTATTAATGTTATTATCCCCATTTTGCAGATGAGAAAAATTAAGGCATAGAGAGGTTGAGTAACTTGCCTAATACTACACAGCTAGGATATTGAAGACCTAGGGTTCTAATTCAAGGTAGTCTGGTTTCCCAACCTTAACCACTACACACACAATCACTCCTTAAACAGAAAGGAATTTGCTATCATGACTGATGTGTTGGAAGTCCGGCTTATAAAAACTATGAAAGATGTTGTACTTCCTTTGACCTATGGCTTTAGTCTCTCAATGACTGATTTTCTTGGAGTAGTTAGCTGTATAAGAAAATGAAAGCAGAAACCCACTGAATTAGATTGATTTGTCTGGTTTTTTTTTTCAATTCATTTTTATTGTTAGACTTATTGGGGTGACATCTGTCAGCAAGGATTACATAGGTTTCAGGCATACAATTCTACAGTGCATTGTCAACTTGATGTATAATAAGTTGATTTGTCTGTGTTTTGAGATAGGGAACTGTAAACTGTTTTGATCAGTCACTTAAAAAATTTTAAGAACAAAGCTTATAGATCTTGTCAAAAGAAGACATAACAGAACTTATACTTGGGTCAACATTTTGGTCATTAATATGAAAAGAAATATGAGGAAGGGAAAATAAGGTAACAAAATAAGAGAAAGGGACCAGGACAGATATAAAAGAGATTGAGACAGCAAGGCAGAGAAGGGCAGACCTTAAATAATTGACAAAAAAAGCAATATACATCTGCAGACTAGACATGCTGACAAAAGAGAAAGTTGGAGGAGGAGGAGGGGGGAGAGAGAGAGAAATACAGAGAGACAGAGAGAATACTTCCTACAGAAGTAGGTAAAGGTAGCTTGTCAGTTCCCTGAGGACAGGTACCATGTCTATTTTGTTTGCTGCTATTTTGCCCAGAGCCAAAAACAGTGCCTGACATACACACTCAAGAATTAACTGTTGGCCAAATAAATGAAAATGCAAGTCAAAAATACCATAGAATAATATTCCATATGGTGATGGAAAGAGAATTCACACTGGGTGGTGAACATATAATGCAACAAATAGATGATGCACTGTAGAAGTGTACACGTGGAACCTATGTAACTCTTACTAACCAATGTCACCCCAATAAGTCTAATAGAAAAAAATGTTTATAATTAAAACAAGAACAATATTCCATTGTGTATGAAATATAGCCATTTATGATAACACGGATGGACCATGAGATCATCATGTTAAGTGAAATAAGTCAGATAGAAATAATCAAGAACTATATGACTTACTTACATGTGGCATATAAAGCTGAAAGTAAAGAAACAAAAACTCATGGACACAATCAATAGTTTAGTGGTTACCTGAGGGTAAGTGGGGTGGAGGAGGAGAAAGGGAGCATCAAATATGGTGATGGAAGGAACTCTGGGTATTGAGCATTCAATGCAATATATGGATGATGAATTGTAGAACCTATGTAATTTTTGCTGAGCAGTGTCACCCTAATAAATTTAACAATAAAAAAAAAACCAACAGAGAATGCAACAAATAAGAAAGAAGCCTGTGTAGTCATTAACCATATGGAGTATGGTTAATGGTTAGGTGAATCTGGGTTCAGATCCTGGCTTTCTATCTTCAGATTTGTATGATTTGGGGGAGGGCACTTACTACTTTTAATACTTTCTGTGTCTGTTTCTTCATATGTAAAAATAAGACTATGTTCTGTAGTTTTTTTTTTTCTATCCTCAAAGCTGCTTTCCACACTCTGCTTTGGGGTGCTAGGGCTGTACTCTGTAGACCCTATTGTGGCTTTGCCAACTAGTTGAGAAGGAAAAGGGGTCTTACTCCCTCCACATACTTCCTGTTTCCAAAAGGATCATTTCCCCAAAGCTTTTTCACTGCAGCAGCAGCAGTTCTTTTCTGTAGCAGCAACTAAACCCAGTTTGCAGTTTTTCCAAAACCTGCAGATCCAGCTTCTTTGGGCCCCCTCACAGAACTCGGCATGAGCTGAGGCCTGAGGCCCAGGTCTGGAGCTCCCCTCCTGCATATTTCTAAGTTTTAATAATTTCAGTCTCTCCCCTTTGTTCCCCAGGCTTAGGTGTGCTAGCTGCTTCCTATGCTTGCTGCCTCCTTAGAGCCCTCTTTTTACCCTTTTAGTTAATAATTATCAGCTCTATACCTGGTTAACAACTCTTTCTATTCCATTTTCTCTGTTTAAATAAGGTCCCACCTGGACCTTAACTGAAACAGGATAATAACACTTACTTCATGGAGTTGGAGACTAGATATGTAAAGTACTTAGAATGTTATTGCCTGACTATCCTGAGAACTCAGTAAATACGAGCTATATAATATAGAGAGACAGCAGAACATTTAGGCAGTAACACTGGAGATGACACAGATGGCTTTCATGGAGTAATACCTTGACTTCATGACTTTTGAAGACTTTGACAAGTATCTTTTGCCATTACAGCTACAGGCACAGATACAGTATCCAAGTCAGATATCACATGTCATTTAATCTAAGTCACGACTGATTGTCACACACACCATTGATTCTGTGCATCACTAAGAAAATTAAAAATCACTGTTAGTTCAATTGTGGTATAGCATAGATTGTGAGGCTCATTCTGATATTAGAAATATTTTTTTTAATTCATTTTTATTGTTAGACTTATTGGGGTGACATCTATTAGCAAGGATTACATAGGTTTCAGGCATACAATTCTACAGTGCATTGTCAACTTGATGTATAATAAGTTCACCACCTAATGTGACTTCTCTTTGATATTAGAAATATTAAAGTATAAAAATGTGTGCCTAAGAATTGATGAAATATAGTATTTACTTTGAACCATGGTGAATTTTAGGTAGCCCTTGGTTGTATCTACTGTCATTCTTTATCTTTTCTTTATAGTACCAACATTTTACACACACACACACACACACACACACACAAGAAAGCTGAAGATGACCAAAGCATTTTCTGGCCCTGTATAGATTCTTGTTCAAGGGTTTCTGAGGAAGCCAACAATTGAAAACTGACACCAACAAAATGTATTTTTTGTTTAGTTTACCCTGCCCTGCTTTAACCGAGGGCTTACTTACCTCCCTTACCCAGGAAAGCTTTCCATTTTTCTGAGCAAAATAATTTAGCCCACAAACCACAGGCAAATCAGAAATTTGTCTATTCAAACTCAGAAGAAATGGGAATGTAAAGTGGAAAGTGTCCTTTCTTGTTAGTCCAGTGGTCTGAACTAAAATTCTCCTGTGTTTGGAATACTCTACGGGCTTTTATGCATCATGCTTAAGCTTCAATCCAAATATATTTGTGGAATATGGCTGTAATCAGAAAAACAAGGAATGTAAAAATACCTTATGAGTCAATGTATTTCCTACCCCATATACATTTTTACTATAGCTGGCTTTGCACAGCCCCATCAAACTGAGAAAACAGCCTGGAATTGACTCCACTTTATGCAGATTCAAGATTACCTGTTGAGGAAAGAAGTGAGGGAGCAAGAAAGAAGAATAACTGGCAGTTAATTTGAAGAAGAAAGACTAAATGAAAACTCTTCAGACAGTTCTCATTGACCAGAGTTGATGTTTTTTAATTTTCACACACTTGTCAAACAGAGGAAGTGCAGCTCATTTCCCATGAGCACTCTACTCTGTCCTTGGATTTTATCTGAAGGTGGAGAAACTGAAGGTGGAAAATCACAGTAGAGCCTCAAGCCTCTTGTGGAGCTCTGTGCACTCTGCTGGCAGTCCCTGTTTAAAAACCCTTGCTATACTTCTCTGTTTTGACTTTCAAATGTTTGCTTGGGATGTGTAAATGAGAAAATTTAGCCCCAACATGTAAGAATAATGGAAAGGGGAAGGTCTGAGTTACACAAGGAAGGGGTAAGGGACTTAGTGGGACACTCACAGTGCTTGTTTCATGGAGATAAGGTTCTCTGTGAGAAACTCTAAACAAATTGCTAGAAAGAACACAGAAAGGAGGCATGAAGAGGGAGTTATATTAACCAGGTGTTGATATGATGTGTTTATTGCACACTTACTTTGTGACCATTGTGTTAGGCACTGGAGATGCAAACACAAATAAGAGAGTTCTAGCTTCTAGGAGCTCGTGGTCTAAATAAATGTGTAAACAAGGAACTCAATATTTCCCAAAGGCCCAAAGGAAGAATCAGAGTTGAAGGGCCATACCCACAGGAATAACATAGGAGGAGGTGAATTAAGAGGCAGTCATCTCAGGACGTTCGCACTTGCTATTCTCTCTGGCTTGAAGCTCTCTCCTGAGATATCTTTATGGATCATTCCTTCAGCTATGCCCCAAAAAAGGGTCAGCATCAGGGAGACAATGGTAAGATGGATATATCTATAAGGTTTGTGCCATCTCTGAGATCCTCCAATCAAAGACTAAATATACCAAATCTTTTACCATATTACTACTAACTTTGTCACTCACAGCACTTTTTTTCTCCACATGTGTGTCAGCTTTCCTTTGTGATAAATCTCTCATAGGTAATCAGCATTGCTGAATAGCATGTATTCTAAAATAAGCCCCTCACAGAAATGTAAGTCAAGCCCTGACCTTGGTGACTCAATAACCAATCACGGTCCCCCTGTGCAATAAAGACATGGCCCCTAGAGCTTCAGGGTGCATGTAGAGCAGTGGTGAGGCTCTCCATGGAAGTTCAGCACAATAGTGTGCTGATGCTGGCATGGCTGACA
This sequence comes from Lyroderma lyra, assembly GCA_004026885.1. Lineage (NCBI taxonomy): Eukaryota > Metazoa > Chordata > Mammalia > Chiroptera > Megadermatidae > Lyroderma > Lyroderma lyra. The sequence goes on from PVJL010002764.1 coordinate 63,034, forward strand.
AGAAGCAATGATTAAAATCTTAAGAATTTTGTAAGCCAATAGATGACATGTTTGTAGCTTGAAATCAGCCCTAGTATGAGTTTTCAAACCATGAAAATCAGCAAACAGTAAAACTAGGTTTCTTTTTCTTCTGAAAAGTTGATTATTAAGCATTTACTAGTACACCATTGCCAAAGGTGATTCTTCTGGTTGCAGAAAACAGCATTGAACAAATAACTCTTGTAGCAAAGATAAGACAAAGCATGTGGATGGGGACAGAAAGCAGGACCCTCGTTGATCCTAAGCAAGGACAAAAGTCTTCACTTGTGCCATGTTCAAATACTCCCTAAAGCAGGGATTGACAAACATTTTGCAAAGGGCCAGATCATCAGTATTTTAAGCTTTGCAAGCCATTTGGTCATTGTTGCTATGATTCAACTTTGCTTTGTAGCACAAAACAACCATAGAAAATATGTAAACATCAGGTGTGGTTGTGTTCCAACAGAATTGTATTTATGAACACCGAAATTTGAATTTTGTAACATTTTTACATGTCACAAAATATTAATCTTCTTTTGATCTTCTTTCAACCATTTATAAATGTAAAAACCATTCTTTGTTCACAGCTATACAAAATCAGGCGGTGAGCTGGATTTGGCCTGTGGGCTCTAGTTTGTTTAACACTGCCTATAAGGTATAATATATTGACAGGAAAGATGATTCCCCATTTCTCAGTGAATAGGAATAAAAATTCTCATTATCGAGTACTTTTTGCACCAAGTGCTTTCCCAAGAGCTTTATATACAGTAATTCGTGTAATCCTTAAAAGAACTCAAAAATAAATATTATTATTGACATTTAACAGAAGAAAAATAATGGGGCCAAAGCCATGGCAGAGATGGCTGAGTTTGAACTCATTTTGCCTAACTTGAAAGTTTGTATATCAGCCTATGCAACCCTCATTTGAAATCCTGGGTCTTGTGTGCAGGGAATAATCTTGAGCATTCGCACCAACTCATACATTTATCCTCCTTCAGCCATCACTTTCAGCCAGCCCCTCATTCCCTATTTGATCTCCACAGTCCCTAGAAGGTATCCAGCAAACGTATCCCAGAAGAAAAATAAGATAAGCAAAGTGACATTTGCAACTTTATAATTTTAAAATAACTTCATAAAATATGGAAGTAGATTGAGTAGCACTTGCAATGTATTTCCAAAAATCAGTCTAAAAAGAGGCACATGGGTCACATGAGTTCCTGGACTAAAGACTTTGCCCTTGACTGACACGAGAGTGAGTCAAGCTAATAAATGACTTTTCTACTTCAGTAACTGGCTAGGAGTCTGCTTCATGCCATTTTTTAAAATAATAAGGCACAGAAAATTGATTATTGAAAGGACAGCGACTCCTAGCAGAAAAAAAAAAATTATTTGGATTGTGTATGTGTGTTTGCAGAAGTGATATTCAGAATATTCACAAATAAAAATAAGGAATATTTAGAAATGGAAAAAACAACTTATACAGTATTCTGGGAAATAAAATGTAATTTCTATAATTATCTTGCCACTACTTTGGTAAAAGAAAAATCTGATGAAGCAAATACAAAAAATACCGTGTTGTTAAATGTAAGATGTTTCATTATTAGCAAAAATTTTAAAATGCCTAAAACAAATAGTATAATGAACAAAAGATGAATTTTTAAGAAGAACATAAATAACTTTGTTTAGCTTGAATTCTAAGATAAATTAGAGGGATGGCGACCTGGATGCAATTAAGTGGTATCCTGACAATGATTTTCCAGTTAAAGTCAGCCATCACCACAGATGATCCTTCACTTGGCCATTAATTTTACTCAGCTTTGAAATAAGCTCAATCTATCCTTGCCAGTAAATCAGAAATTCAGGCACATAATTTAAAGTAAAGTTCATTTCAACCTTGAGGATCAGAATAAACATTCACTGGCTTATAGAGAAAGCTGATTTGTCTCCTTGGGAAGATATTTCTTTAAATAATAAAGTGCCATGCCTTTTTAACCTTGAAAAAGGTCAAGCTACTGGTGATGGAGCTGAGGCTTCAAAGGAAGAACCAAATGTCAGAATGAGAATGATCAAGAAGACTGATGGTATATAGTGCCGGCAAGAGCTGGGGAAATAAGCGCGTGCGCGCACACACACACACAAAGGCACACACACTTGTGGTGGGAGTGTAAATTGGGGCAATGTTGCTGAAGGAAAATGGCAACATGTAGAGAAGCCTTTTGAAAAAGTCTTTGATTTAGAAACCTCATCTCTAGAAATTTACCCAATGTAAATAGTTGGATAAAATCGTTCAGATGAACAAACAAGAAGTTAATTGCTGGGAAGTTCATGGTACTGATAAATTTTAAATGGCCTGAACATTTGTCAATAGGAATTTGGTTAAATAATTATGTCATATCTACACATTAAAAACTATGAAACCATTAACTAGAATGATAGGGATCTGTATTTACAGACAAGGAAAGATAGATATTTATAGGTTACTGAGTTGAAAAAAATTATGTGTCCTCTAGTTCTATAGGGGGATTGTGTGCATGTGTGAGTGTGTGTGTGTGTGTATGTGTGTGTGTGTGCGCGTGCGCACACACGCGTGCACACAAGAACAGACACAATAAATCTGAACAGCGCAAGTTTCACAACAGTTTTTTCCTAAGAAGTGTAACTTCAGTCTTTACATTTCTCTATACTTTCAGAATTTTCAGAAATAATTATGTATTATTTTTTAATTAGAAAAAAATTTACTTAAAGATTCTCTAAGAACTAGCTCGTGATTCATATCTGGTTGTCTTCTTCCTTTAGTTCTAACACTCTGGTTAATTTTAATACAGTTTTTCTCCTCTTCATGACATTTGCTAGTGTGTGTGTGTGTGTGTGTGTGTGTGTGTGTATGTGTGTAATATATATGAGGGCTGTCTGGAAAAAATCCAGCCATAAATGCCTCTATTTTCCATATTACATGGCTGGATACTTTCCAGACAGACCTCGTATATAAAGAGAGATGACAAAAGAGGGTTACAAAATTTATAGTCTATTGTAACTACATTTAACAAGTTAATGCTTTTATCAAGAAAATTATTCTACAAAAATCTTATGTAGCAAATAAGATTTGTAGGGAAAATTTTATTTGCAGTAGTATGATGAAGTTATTCCTCTTCTAATCTTGTTGGAGTATCTCTAGGCCTGGCTATATAGTCCTTTGGAGATAATATCGAAAATCAAAATATCCATCAAAACTTGAGGCCTTTTAGGAATGTGTGCCTGGAGTCATATGACCCTCCTGACATCCTTGTAGTAGGCTCTGCCTCTGTCCTAAGCTGGACTAACTCAGTACAATGATATACTTCATTCTATCTAGTCCTCACTGTTTCCTCATTCTACCTTTCCTAGACTTTACTGAGTCTTTGGGTTTACAGATCCCAAAATATATTCTAGGGGCTCCTCAGGTGATTTCAACCTAATGACTTTCACATTGAAGAGTCTATCAAATCCCGTATGAGAAATATGGCTACCTGTTCCTACCTGTTCCTATACAGTAACAGTCCAACACCATGCATAGTGCTGTGGTTTCTTCGTTGCTTGTAGAACCAAAGTTTTAAAACAGTGACTCAAGACCTGTGGCAAGACAACAGTATTAATGACGGGTAACCACAGTACTAGGGGTGAACCAAGGAGCACTAGATTCCTGCCTGTGTTCAGAGAACTCCAGATACAGCCCAAGACCATAGCTGCAGTAATGTGGCATCAAGCTCCAAACTAAAAGCAGGAGTCATGTAAACATTTCCACATGACTGGGACACTAGGTGCTACCCGGATGCCACATTTGAATAACTGAGCAGGTTGGGCTTCAGCATTCTCAGCAAGACATAGCTGGATCATTCACAGTAATTTTCTAAAACAAAACCAGTTGAACCACCTGCAAATAAGATCTTTGTTTTTTCAAATTTCACTGTAAGCTGGACAGGAGCAGACACTGGGAACTCAGAGTCCTCAAGTAGAAAATTGAATAAGGGTGACTGTCATGGAAGAAGAAACAAATTTAAGACACTCCAAACAAGTCATATGGCCTAAAGGTGGCACCAGAAATGGACACAACAGAGAAGTCCAGAAAGTGGTGCAACGAACAGGACAGATGCTCTGGAAAACATGTTGTTTGTTTGTTTGCTTTTGAACCTTCTGTTCAGAGATATCAGTAATCCATGCAAGGCCTCTCCCTAATTTTACTTATAAATTATGTATATAATAAATTACATTATTACATAATTATTACACAAATTAATATCCATTATAACCACCACCACTCCTCATGCTCCTTTCACCACAGGCAATCACTTAAATGTGTTTAGTGTGAATATTTTTATTTGGACGTGTTTTTGCAAAACACATAATGTTTTGTGTTTGTGGATTTTAAATGTACAGAAATAGTTATGTTAAACACTCATTGTTTTCTACCATTTTCATTAAACATTAGCATGGCTATATGTTGATAGGTTCCATATATATATATATATATATATATATATATATATATATATATATATATTTGTTGCTAATTGTTGCATAATGACCAATCATGTGCCTCCACAACATTTTACCCATCTGCCTTCACAGTGATGAACAGAAACTCACAAATAATATTGCAGTTAACATTATTGTATATGTCCTTTTATGGATCTGTACAAGAATATCCTGGGATATACACCCAGGAGCTATATTGTTAGAACAGTGGATGTTTATATACTTAATTTGACTAAATTCTGCAAGATTGCTTACCAGAATAGCAGCCCAGTCTCTTCTTGTATTAGCACTGTATGAAAATTCTCATCTCCACATCCCCAAGGCAGGGACCACTTAAAAGAGGTAGGTCATCAAATGGAGCCCTTCTCATTTTTTTCACTCTTTTTTATAAGTTCAAAATATATTTTTTTATTGTTAAATTTATTGAGGGACATTGGTTAGTAAAAATTAAATAAGTTCCAGGTATACAATTTTAAAATACATCATCCATGGCCCTTCTCTTTTAGACTGTGGATCTTTTGTGTCTTTTTTGCAGGCTGGATGCCTGTGCTGACAGTACCTGAGGAACTCCTGGCAGTTGGTACTGAGAATTCCCTTTGCTAGGGCTCCCTAGAAGAAAGATGGATTAATGTGCCCCACTGCTAGTCAGCGACTCAACAAATATTTATTGAGTGCCTAGTGAGTGCAAAGCTCTGTGCTAATGGAGAAAGTCTCATATGGTCTGTGCCTTTTTGTACTTAGAAATTACTGGGGAAGAATGACATTAATTCAAATTCTTACAAATAAATAACCACAAACATGCAATGTTATGAAGAAGAACTTCAGGATGCTATGGAGAACCTTACCTAAACAAGAATGAAAGCTCTATGGAAGCAGGGAATTTTTAAAGGACCAGACAGAGATAATGACTCCAACTTCTAGATAATAAGTGCCTGATACATAGTTGGGCCTCATTCAGTAGTTGCTGAATGAATAACTAAAATAATAGAAGTTGAAGGTTTAGGGAAGGCTCCATAATAACACAGTATTTGAACCAATCCTTGGAAGATGAGCAAGGGTTAGTCAGGTTATGGTGATGGTGGTACCAGAAGCTGTCCCAGATATGTTGGAATGGGTATATAATGACAGCAACAACTAATCCCATCTGTGGAAATACTCTCACACGCTACCTCAAGCACATGTGCCCTGGAATGGTGATTCTCCTCAACAAGGTTGTTAGAACTGAGTTCAAATCTGTAATTCAGGATCACAGACAATAAGAAATCCTGCAGCCAGAGATACAACAAAATGGCTACATGAGACGGACCCCTGAAAAATTCCTCTGGAGATTACAACTAATAAAACACCTATACCTCAACCAAGAGCCCTCTACACAATGCACAATCACAGCTAAGAAACCCATTTGTTGCATTAAGCTACTTGCAGGTAGGCAGAGGGTTAAACAAAGGAGAAATAAAAGGGAAGAGCAGGAACACAGCCGCACATGGTCCCTGCTTGGAACTCTACCACTTGGCGAGGGAGGAGGAAGAAGGCAGCAGGGGAGTGCTTTGGGGCCTCTCTTGGTCCAAGGGACAGAGGAAAGGGGGCCCAAGAAAAGGGGCATGAGATTCTGCAACCATCTCACTTCGGCCCCGAAGGTGCAGACCAGTCTGCAAAATGCAGTAGCTAGACTTCTCTCCGGTTCCCAGAGGAGGGGGAGTGAGGCGATGGTGAGGAGCTGCAACATGAATTCTCCAGTTGGGAAGGAGAAGAAGAGAGGGGGCTTTGCATGTGTTTCTCAGCCCACAACCAGGATGATCTGATAGGCCAGCAAAGAGGACTGACCCCAAAGCCCAAGGCAGAATTTGCAAGCAGGGAAAATAGAACAGAAAGGCGGAATCACGCCCAAACTCTCTGCACGACACCTGGAGCCACAGGATTAAAACAAAACAAATGACGCTCCCCCACAGACCTCTGCATGCCCAGTATCAGAAGAAACACCAAAGAAATTATAGCTGGGAGGGTCCAGAGAGGCTGCAAAAAAATTAGAAACCAGAGAAGTAAAGAGATGGGAACAGATGACCTATCAGAATCAGAGCTCAAAGCAATGATTATGAAAATGCTTAAGGAACTGAATGATGATTTCAACAGAGAGATAGCAAGCATTAAAGAAGACTCATGAACCATTATAAAGGACCAGACAGAGATAATGACTACATTAACTGAAATGAAGAATGGAATAAAAGTCACCAAACTACCTAAAATAGAAGGCAAAGCAGTGATTTACAGGAAAAGCCAACAGAAAACATCCATTTAGAACAGATAGATATGAGAATCCAGGAAAATGAGAGTGGTCTGAGATTCCTCTGGGACAATTTTAAGTGGAAGAATATCAGAATCATAGGTGTGCCAGAAGAGATCAAGAAATTATTGAAGAAATAATGACTGAAAATTTTCCTAACCTGGAGAAGGAAATTGACATACAATTCCAGGATGCACAGAGAGTCCCAAAGAAGATGATCCCAAACAAGAACACACCAAGACACATCATAATTAAAATGGCAAAAGTTAAAGAAAAAGAGAAAATTCTAAAACTATCAAGAGAAATGCAAGTAGTAACTTATAAAGGGACACCCATTTGATTCTCAGCTGATTTCTCACCAGAAACTTTATAATCCTGAAGGGATTGGCAGAAAATATTCAAACTGATGAAATCCAAGGATCTACAACCAAGAATAATGTATCCAGCAAGGCTAGCATTCAGAATTGAAGGACAGATAAAGAACTTCTCAGATAAGGAAAAGTTAAAGAAATACATCACCACCAAAACAGTACTACACAGAATGTTAGAGGGACTTCTTTAAGGTTGGAGGAGGGATAAAATAAGGGAAAGGGATGGAGAAATTTAGTTTGTTAACATAGAATCGAAAGCAACAAAGAAACAAAACTCATGGACACAGTCAATAATTTAGGAGTTGCCTGAGGGTAAGCGGGGAGGAGGGTGAGGGAGAAGGGACAGGGACATAAATATATGGTGATGGAAAGAGAACTGACTCTGGGTGATGAACACATAACACAACACATAGAGAATGTAATGTAGAATTGTATACCTGCGACCTATGTAATTTTTACCGATCAATATCACCCCAACAAATTAAAAAAAAAAAAAGAAAAAAAAAGAAATCCTGCAGCCACAGAGCAGAAAACAATGTTTCTATATCATAAATCTTTTAAAAAATGCAGCAGAGTAAAAAGAGAACAGATTTGGAATCAGGAAGACCTAAATTTGAATCCTCCCGCTCTCTTAGCAGCTAAAAAAACATGTGCAAGTTAACTAACCTCCTTTAGTTTTCTCGTTTGTAAAAAATAGAAATGATGATACCATTTTTTTAGGGTTTTGAGAAAATTAAATAGGACAACTATAAGACATATTGTATAATAATGACATATATTATCATAATGATAATAGCTAACTATTACTGAACACTTATTTGCTAAGCACTTTACTTAAATTCTGTGTTTTATCCCTAGTACCTATCTCATAGGGTTTTGTGCGCACCTAAATACTTAGAACAGTGCCTGGCACACACACACACACACACACATGCACAAAACTCAAAAAGTGTTAGATATTATCACATAAATATTTCCATTTTGCAGATGTGGAAACTGGGGCTTAGAGGGGTTAAAGAACTTACTCAAATTTCCATGTCTAATAAGTGGCAGAACAAGGATCAAACACAATCTCAACCTCCATACTTTATGCTGAATGTAGGGCCTGGCACACAACTAGTTTCAAAATACATGTTAGTCTCTCTTCCCACCCACCTCCCATCTACCCTCTTCCCTTCCCTGAGGAATAAGTTAGCAATGAGGAACTTCCCAAAGTCCTTCAAGTATGGACAGAACTGTCCATAAACCATAAAGCATAAAGCATCTAAGTATTCCTCTGTATGCACACGCACGCACGCACGCACACATACACACACGCACGCGCACACACGCACACGCGCGCGTACACACGCACGCACGCGCGCGTACACACACACACACACACACACACAAACACACCTCATAGACATTTCTGTCAAGTATGGAAGGCAGGAGATAAGTATTGTAAACAGATGCTTACTTTTGGGCACTCTGAACCTTTATGACAAACAGTCATGGATTCCATAAGTCTTGTTTAAAACTGGAGGTAATTAAAATTAGGAGATCCTGAGTCACTTTCTCACTATCCCTTAAAATAATGAGAAAATTTCATTATGATGCCTGACAACTATTATGAACCTCATTTCTAAAGGATTCCAAAATTGAGCAGAACCTAGGTTCCTGAATTCTGGTTAGTCAGTGGAATTTTATTTTAAACAAAATAAACCCAAGGCATGAAGAAGCTCAAGTATTCTGGAGAGAGGATAAATCATTTGAAATAGACATATGGGAGCCTGAAACATTCTTTTTCTCTCTCTCTCAATGCAATTTATTTTCCAAGGAAGATTTCACTCAGATGGAGTAATCTGTTTCCTGAGAGAGGCTGGGAAGTCTCTTGGGGTCTCTTCAGGATCTGGTTGAAGGTACAGTGATTAAGTAACTCAGTCCGGATGAAAAGCCAAATGTTTTCTCTCCAATTTTCCCAGGCTCCCTTCTCTTTCTCTCTCCCTTACCAATTCTTTGAGTTTTTAACCCTGTGCTCTCTTCCTAGTTTTCAGGGATTGCACTAACCAGAGATGGAAAAAGGTTTATTTTATAAGATAATCTAACTATTTTGGGCTTTCAACCAGGCACAAAAAGGACTTCTGAAAGTGAAGAAAGTGCAGACCCAAGAAAGAAAAGGAAATCTTCAGACACACTCTGGTCAGGAGTGTTTCCTGACCAGATTTTTGGAGACCTCACCCATGCTCTCAGAAAAAGACTATGGATTGAATCTCTAACAAAGACTAATGCTCAAGAGAAATTACTGAACACACACACACACACACACACACACACACACACAATGAGAGAAAAGAAGATGGAGGGAACAAATGAAGATGATTTAGATGGGGTGCACTTCATATTAATGAGATACTAGGCAGAACTTGAGGAAATTGCATGACAAGTTATGAAAGTAAATCTAAAATAAAATACAGTAAATCTGAATGCAAATACAGGATCTATTTTACAGGGTATGCATAAAAACTAAGAAGTTCGTGTTTTCTCATGAATAAAGGTGTTTATTTCCAACCTTGGATGATTATTTAGAACAACTTGTCAAATGAACCTTTTCCACTTCTGGTTAGGACACTCTCTTTTCTCCTGAATTGGAGTCTTCAAACAAAGAAAGTTGGTGTGTGTGTGGACATGCATGTTTGTTAAATTGCTATCTAGAATAAATATGTAGTACGTGTCATATTTATTTTCTGGTAATTCAACACTAATTCCTGGCAAAGCATCCTGGGAAATTCCAGACTTATAAATGCCTCTCTGGAAGGTCACAATCAAGACACGTAGAAACCAAACTGTATTTCCATTTCTGGATTCTTTTTAAAATTAGGAAACAGAGCTCCTGCATTTCTTTTTCTCTTCTTTGAGTAAGTTCCTTTCATTAAATTGCTAGTATCTTAATAACTTGACCTAATCCTCAAAATATTTCAGTAGGAAATGTGACAAGTGTTACCACTACAATTCTCCAGAGAGTAACAAGAATGTCATTAACAGGTCGCTGGTGGACTTGAATATAAACATGGAATTTCATGATTCATAGTTTAATGAAAAGTCCATTACACAAGATCACTCCCTTGCCTCTAAAAATCAGAAATAACTGTGCTTCACAACTTTAAACTTAAATTTTCTTTAACAATAATAAAAGGAAGTTGTACTATTAGATTCTTTTCCATGCAGCACCAAATCAGTCAATTCAGTGAAGAAAAAAAATCTAATTCAGCTGGCATTAAATAAGTAAAAATAACCTAAGTTGGGTCAGTTAGCTGCACTGAGATAATAAAAATGCTTCCTCCACCTGAATACATACTTTCCTTCTTTCCCCCAGAGTCATTTCTCCAATTCCATGCATTTTACTTCTGTTCATTTAAGCTACAGCTAATTAGTACAATCAATACTACTACTAAAAACAGTAATAATGAACATGCTCATGTGGGTATTATTATAATTCCCATTTTACATATGAGGAAATAGTCATAGAGAATGTTAAGTGAATTGCCCCATGTCACACTACCAGCAAAAGTGGAAGAACAAGGTCCAAACCTAAGGCTGTGCAAAGTTCACATAGTTATGGTAGGCTCAGAAACTAACCAATTGCTAGCCCTGTCCTATAATTGAACTGTTCATTGAAGTATGCCCCTCTCACACTTATCTGCACTTCCCAAGGACTTGATCAGAATACAAACTCCATCATGGTAGGGACTTGGTCTATTTGATCATAACTGCATCCCTGGCACTTAGAAGGTAGTAATAGTCTACAATCAAGTTGGCTTCATGGGTCTTTGAGCAGGGGGCAGTGGCATGGTGCCCCCACTCAGAAGAGGTCCACACTTAGGGTTAATGCTCTGTAGTTGTCATCTTGAAATTTTTAGTAATTTTATCTTTGAAACTGTGTTTTGTAGATAAAGTCTGATGCAATAATGGAGCATGGCAGCATATTTAGAAACTTGTTCACGTGCCATCAGTCCCACATTCCACCACCTCCTGTTTCTCTGGGTTCTTAGCTGCCCCCTTACTCATTCATGTTGCCCTGGGTGGCAAGTAGGTTACATGATGTGTGTGAAGAGGACCCTGACTCAGGCCTAGATCTGGACATGGACCTTGGAGGGTTGAATCTGTGTCCTTATCATCTCCCAGAGGGGCATGGCAGCAGCTGTCCCCACTACACTGGCCATGCATTTAGTGGCCACCTTGGTTGCAGCAAGTCTCTCATCCACATCTTCTCTAGGTGCCAAGTGCATCCTGATATGGAAGATGCGCTGCCTTGGAAAGCTTACCTGTCCTCTAGCAGGGCCCAACAACACACCAGGCACAGTGCTATGCAGGGAGTCATGGAGTGGGGCCCCAGGAGCCTGTAAGGATCTGTATCTCCACAGGAGCATCCCTGTACCTGAGGGAGCACAACATTAAATAGCAAAACTAAATTAGTTAAATTAAATTGACATAATTAACTAAATATTAAATTAAAAACACCTTGACAGATGAAGAGAGAAACAACAAAGGTTTAATGTTTCAACACCAGCATCTTTTTTTTCTTTAACTTTTATTAGCATTTATTTGAATTTATTCCCAGGCCATAAGTTTTTGTTTCTTCAGATTCTTCTGGGATATCTTTTTCTTCTGTGCATCCTCCTCTTCTGGTTTAGGAACAGTCTGCTCCTTTTCAGTTAGAATCATTTCAAAGTGTCAGCAAGAGCTCATGGAGGGGTTTATGCACCCATGAGCTCAGTAAGTCCTGCACCATATCTAGGGAGCTTTGTTCACTTGGATGTGCTTGATGACCAAGTCTACATCTAGACCCTTCAGTTCAGCATTACTCTTTGCATTTTTAAGCATGTGCAGTAAGAATTCTGCACACTCTTTGGGCCTGCAACCCTGTGTCCAGCCCCACTGTTTGGCCTAGGCACATCTACCAACTCCACCATTGTAATGTCTGAGAGGCACACATTGTTTCTATAATGTGACATCTTTTAGATACTTGGTGGCTTTTCAGATATGCGTACCCTTGATGGCATGGGCAGTTTCACGAGTGTTCTTAAAATGAACACGAAGATTTGAGCCTCTTGATTTACATGATTTTGTGGGGTTCTCTGGTCAAGGGAATAGTGAACCATTTTCAGAGATTACATCAGTCTGCTCTCTGCTTCAGTACCTTTAACCATATTTTTTCCTGCTTTTTGATTGAGGGCCACACATTTTCATTTTACAAAAGGCTCTGAAAATAAGGTAACTTGTCCTGTTAATAGTTATGTATTCAGTAAATAATTTTGACTCTTGGAAACCAAAAATTTCAGGTCAAAGTAACTAAGATCCAGAAGCAGTAACATCTTGGACTGGACAGTTTTCCTTAAGATGATGTTCCCAAGGGAAAATAGATTTTAAAAATATTATACACCCAGTTGGCATTGTGGGTCAGGCTGGGCCATGCAGCCACAGCGCTGCGATGAGGATGGGACTAGGGCTGCTGCTGGACATGAACTTGCAGGAGCAGACAGAAGATCTCAACGCTTTCAAGAGGAGACTTACTGAATGCACAAGTAGTCATTGTTTGCTACCTGTCACTGGACATTGGAGAATGCTTCTTATAGCAGTATCTGTCTGTGCAGCTACTGGTGCCTGGAACTGGTTTATAGATTCTAAGACACAAAAGGTGTCCTTCTTCACATCATTATGGAATCATCCGTTTTTCAGCATTAGTTGTATTACTCTAATAGGCTTGTTCTTTGCTGGAATGCACGAGAGAGTAGTTGCACCATCCATTATAACCACTTGATATGTAACTGTATTAACAGGGTACAGTATGTCTTATGATGATACAGGAAAACAATTTTGAAACTTAGGCCTCATATTCAATGACAATGTGCTATCGTTTTTATGGGACCTATAACAGCCTTTTTTCAAATAAGTGGTACAGCATGAAGCCATACAGGATTCCTTTTACAGATGGATATGTGAAGGTCATAACTACAACTGACAAGAAGTGTGCAATATTTACCACATATTTTAATCATGATGAGTCACATTATCAGTGCTTCTTCACTATTAGTGTCACTTTAGTACTTCAGCTCCTGTGAAAATTTTTGCAGATGAAGTAAGTATGTCTGTTACTAAGTTAAACTTAGAAACAGAACCTCATCCAGTTTTCATAATGTATTTTAGCAAACTACTGTAAATAGCAAATCAATGACAATGTTAAAGAGGAAAACATTATGTGGGCTTCATTCTCCTGCATCAGCAGTTCAGAAACATCAGCTTGCCATCCCCACAGTTCTAAAATCGCCGTCATGTATCGCTGGGTCTTCCATCCTTACAATCCTTTTTTTCTCATCATAATGCAGGAAAAACATCAGATTGAGCTTAGGCGGAGTAAGACTTATCTCCATTATGTTGTAAGAAATTATAGATGTTTTGAGAAACAATTTTTGTTAAACCAGATAGTAAACTTCAGTCACTATTGTGGTGTAATGTTCCAATTTATTGTTTTCATTTAATGCTAAATTTAGTGTATATTTCTTATAATTTCAAGAACACACCAAAGGTTTCTGAATATACAAGTTTAGTTATAAATATGTATTGTTTAAAATTTTGATAATCATTGTTTTAGATAATTGGATTTTATGCTGTGGTAGATATGCTGTTACACTGGCATTGCACAGGTGTGATTGGTCACTCACTCCATCACAAGGAGAACTTGGGAGCAGTGCCACAAATGAGAGTCTACAATTTTCACTGTGTAAAGAGTGTTATTGACATACTGTGTGTGCCTATTAGCCACATGTGCTAATAGCCCTTACCATCAAACTATCAAGATTGCTGCAAATATTTTAAAGAACTGGAGGTGCCCTTACCTGTTTATTTGAAGATCTTGAAAAGATTTAAATTATTTCATGAGAAATCTTTTAAATTTCATTTAACATAAAGCTGAAAATTCAGTAACAGGAAAAAATTTTTTTATAAGGTTACCATTCAACTTAAATGTGTTCATCTTGGGTTTCATAAAAAATTTTATTCTTTGAACTGTAGCAATAAAACTCTCTGCTCCTAAGACATCCTAAGAAGGTATTCTATATATTCTGCATTATTTATTTTCCATAAATGTTGTAGGTAAATATATGCATAAAAATAAATACTTTATATATACAAATATTATACACAATATTATTCTTGACAATCAGAAGTTCTTGGGTGCATTATATATATATATATATATATATATTTTTTTTTTTTAATATTTATATTTTCAGATTTCACAAATGACATCTTAGGTGAAATCTCCCACATGAGAACTATGGTTTTTGATGGACAAATTTACCTGTAGACATTTATTGTTTAACCAATAAAGTTTTTAAAATTTAATTTAATTTTTTAATTTATTGGGATAATAGTGATTAGTAAAAATTACATAAGTCCCAGGTGTACAATTCTACATTACATTGTGTATGTGCTGTATTATGTGTTCATCAGCCAGAGTCAGTTCTCTTTCCATTACCATATATTTGTGTCCCTGTCCCTTCTCCCCTACCCTCCTCCCCCTTTACCTCAGCTAACTACTAAATTTTTGACTGTGTCCATGAGTTTTGTTTCTTTGTTGCTTTCAATTTTATGTCAACAAACTAAATTTCTTCATCCCTTTTCCTTATTTTACCCAATCTCTCACCCCTCCTCCCACCATTAAGAAGTCCCTCTAACATTCCTTGTAGTACTGGTTTGGTGGTGATGTATTTCTTTAACTTTTCCTTATCTGAGAAGCTTTTTATCTGCCCTTCAGTTTTGAATGCTAGCCTTGCTGGATACATTATTCTTGGTTGTAGATCCTTGGATTTCATCACATTGAATATTTTCTGCCACTCCCTTCTGGTCTGTAAAGTGAGAAATCAGCTGAGAATCAAATGGGTGTCCCTTCTTAAGTTATTACTTGCATTTCTCTTGCTGTGTTTAGAATTTTCTCTTTTTCTTTAACTTTTGCCATTTTAATTATGCTGTGTCTTGGTGTGTTTCTATTTGGGATCATCTTGTTCAGGACTCTCTGTGCATCCTGGACTTGTATATCTATTTCCTTCACCAGGTTAGGAAAATTTTCAGTCATTATTTCTTCAAATAATTTCTTGGTCCCTTGCTTTTCTTCTGTTCCTTCTGGTACATCTATGATTTTGATATTTTTCCACTTAAAATTGTCCCAAAGGAAAATGAAACCATCCTCATTTTTCTGGATTCTCATATCTATCTGTTCTGTTTTCTGCTGTCTTTTCCTGCATATCAGTGCTTTGTGCTTTGATTTTATCTAGTTTGGTGACTTTTATTCCGTTCTTCATTTCAGTTAATGTAGTCATTATCTCTGTCTGGTCCTTTATAATGGTTCATGAGTCTTCTTTAATGCTTGCTATCTCTCTGTTGAAATCATCATTCAGTTCCGTAAGCATTTTTATAATCGTTGCTTTGAGCTGTTTCTGATGGGTTATCTGCTTCCACCTCTTTAATTCTCTGGTTTTTCATATTTGCAACCTTCTCAAATCTCCCAGCTGCAATTTCTTTGGTATTTGCTGCTGATACTGGGTGGGCAGAGGTCTGTGGGGGAGGGGCATTTGCAGCTTTGTTTTTTTCCTGTGGCTCCGGGGATCATGCAGGGAGTTTGGGCTCAATGGCACCTTTCTGTTGTTTTTTAGCCCCATGCATAGGTTCTTCCCTGAGCCTTTGGGTCACTACTGTGTGCTGGTCTTTCAAACAGTCCTGGTTGTCAGCCAAGATACACGCACACGCAGGCCCCTCTCTCCTTCTCTTTCCCAGCTGTGGCTCTTCACCGCCCAGCTGCTCCCCCTCCTCTGGGAACAGGAATGAAGTCTGGCTGCTGCAGTTTGTGGACCAGTCTGCAACCTCCTGGGGCCAAAGTGAGGTGAGTGCAGCATCTCATGCCCTGCCTGTGGGCCCCCTTTCTTCTGTCCCGTGGATCGAGTGAGGTCCGGAGTGCTCTTCCACCACCTTCTTCCTCCTCCCTCCCCCAGCAGTAGAGTTCTAAGTGGGGACCTGCACAGCCACATCCCTACTCTTCTTTTTACTTCTTTTTTGTTTAACCCTCTGCCCACCCTCAGGTACCTTAATGCAATGTGTGGGTTTCTTAGCTGTGATTGTGCATTGTGTAGAGGGTACTTGGTTGAGATATAGGTGTTTTCTTAGTTGTAATCTCCAGAAGAGTTTTTCGGAGGTCCCTCTTGTGCTGCCATTTTGTTGCATCTCCAATAAAATTTTAAGAGTCAATAGGATTGCTTTTTGGTATGGATCTGCCATTTTCTAGTTTGGACTCATGATTCCCAAATGTCTCACATTTGACTGCTTTTCACATCCTCACACTTAAGTGTGTGAAGCTTGGCCGCTGCAACATGTGTGTGTTTCACTTCTGTTTTACGAATCAGATGTAGGAAGATCTGTCATGCTCCCTTTTAGGAATGTAGTTCTATGAATCTGTTACAAAAGAGAGTTCATAAATACCCCAATGTCTTAGCAAAAAGTAATTATCATGGGGTGTAATATTTTTACATTCTCCTGTCCCCTACTGGACTATGGACCTTTTCTTGAGACACGTGTATTAGTTATGGTAGTCTAGCTGCTAAAACAAAGAAGCCTCAACTCTCACAGTAGCTTATGTAATATAATAAAGGGGTTTTTATTTTTTTATTTATTTATTTTTTTTTTTTGCATTCCTGTCATGGTCCAATGGGAGTTAGTTTGGGCTGATTCACTCCAGGGTCCCAGGTTCTTCCATTCTATGATTTCCTCACCCACTAGGTCCTCAGAATCTCCCACTAGTTCACCAGCATTTGGCTGGCAGATGAGGGAAAATAGAGCACATGGGGGATTGTGAGAGAGGTTTTTAGGGGTTAGGCCTAGAAGTGGCATACATTATTTCCACCCATATCCTAGTGGCCTGAACTCAATCACATGGCCCTACTTAACTGCAGGGGAGTTTGCTAGCCCTTATGCACTGTACTTTCTAGGGAAGTCCTTTCCAAAATTCAGATTAGCATGGGGTTTAAATTCAGGGAATGGTCAACTAATGGTCTGCTTTTGGTCTTCTATATTTGAACTTTAAGTTTAAATCCCACTCTGCAACTATATTAGCCATGTGATCTTGAGCAACTTATTTAACTTTCTCTCAGCCTATTTCCATCTAGCTGTATGCTTAGAAAGAAAAAGAAATAGGGTTTGATGCTATACTGAGATTGTCTTTGTTGGTACAATAAAGATCATGTGCTGTTACTGTTGTACATATGATGGCTGGCACCTAGAAAGTATTTAATAAATATTTTCCAAATGAAGAAAATAAGTAAGATGGGTTCATTAGAATGGGGTGGATTCTGGTAGCAAGAATAATGTTCTGATCTGGGTAAACTTAAAGTAGATGAAGTGTTATTTAGAGAAAATCAGAATTCAAGGAGTTGACTGAAATTATTGACTTGTTTGTCCTCTGACCCAATGACTAATTGAGTAATATTGTATTCAAAGTCAATCTTCTCAACCCTATTTACTTTTCCTCTTTTAGTGAATTTCTTCTTTCCCTATTAGATTTATTTCTGCACAAAAGTTTTTTCAAATTCTGATTCTACTCTTTCTTTGGTGTCATCAATTGTCTTAAAAACACTTCGACCCTGCAAGACATTAGTGGTTCAACAGAGCATAATAAACTTTAACTTGGCTTTAGGACAAAAAAAGTGCCACAAAGACATAAACTTCATTGACACATCTTCCATAAAATAAGCAATCCCCTAAGTGGTAGACAAATGCAGTACCCAGTATTGTAGTAGCAGATATTCATCTTCATCTACAAATTCAAGTGTGCTAGAATTACTCCTTTTGCATTTTCTCATTTCCTTTAAAGCAACTTACTTTTTTCTCTAAGATTCCATCCCACCTGGCTATGGCAAAGTTTCATTTTAGACTTTCATTATAAAAAACTGAATCTGCTCCTGAGATAAAAACCAGAAGGATTTGGGGGACCCAGAACTGGGAGAAGGTTCTCTGATCTCTGGTTTGTCCCATTTCCTCCTGAGTTCTTTGTTGCCCCAAACCAAAGTCCTGATGCTCTCAGCTTCCCTGTCATGCCTGTGCTTACGGCATTGCTGCCTGCACTTAGGGGTCATTGCCTGCACTCGATGCCTCAGTGGTCCAGCCTCCAAAGACACTACCAGGCCATCCCATGTGAAGTCTTGCCTACATGAAAATGTTCAGGGAGTCAAGGTTGGGAGTTACTTGTGGTGAGGAATATAATCAATGACCATTAGTAAGTTTTGGTGTAATTCCCTTAATTCATGCTAAGGAACTGTCAAGTTTACCCAGATTGTTTTTGCAACATCAGAGCAAACATAAACATGGTGACTATCTACATGTGGACTTCAGCTAATTTGATCTTGCTAAGAGGTATTTTAGGGAGACAAGTTCCTTAGCACCTAATAATCTAAGTTTGCACAATGGTGAAAAGGAGTCTGAGTGTTATCTATATGATGTTAAAGCAGGGAAATCCACTATGGATCAAAATACTGTAAGCACAATCCTAACATACAATAATAAGCCTAAAGGACCTTAACCCAACACCCAAATTTGGATTCCTCTAGCTAGATGCTCCCACTTGCTTTTCTGTTTGATTTCATTTTCTGTCAGAAGAATTCTCTGTCCATAAGAATTATAATTATGGAGTTATATTACATTATTGTTATCTAGTCTAATTATAGTTGTCAGCTCTAAACATAAAAGTAGCAAGAATAGAAGTCAGAAATTCACAGCTCAGTGTAATATAGAGTAGCTTATTATTAATCCCCATTATGCAGAAGAGAACACTGAGAAATAATGTGATTTTCCCATTATAAAATGGCAAAAATGGGACTATAACCCAGGTCATTGCCTAAAAAACTTTAATTTTTCTGTTCTCTGTTTACATGCATTTTGACTCTATTAAATTATGTTGTTTTTATTTTCACATTAACTCAAGAACAATATCTTAGTAGACCATCTGGATTTAATATTCTTGCCACAAACTCTTAAGAGTCTATTCATCTCAAGGTTTTTTGTCAGCAGTTAACCCTTCAGACTGCCTCTCAGGAAAGCAAAGGCAAGACAGCACAAAATTGGAACTGGCATTTCTTTTAGTAGTCAGGAAACAGGCGTTACTTTATATTTCTGTAGAATAAATCATTTTCAGTCAAGATAGATCATTAAAGCAACCGTTTTTCTGCTGTTAAGCACCAGCAGTTTCCAGAATCCAGAAAGGAGAAGGAATCAGTCACTGAAATTATATGTTTGTGTCATAACTCTGATCAGGCATCAACAGAATGAAGGAGATTTTAGGAAGTCTGGGATTCCAACGTATTAGCAGGGCCAGGCAAGGACCCGGAATCTGAGCATAGTAAGGAGGCCAAGGAAATATCCATCTTCTAATGAGAAGGAGGGCAGAGGGGCAATAAATGAATCCAAAATTAGGTCTCCAAACAGTCCCTATTCAAAGGGGGATAAGACAAGAAGATGTGTAGCA
Source organism: Lyroderma lyra (assembly GCA_004026885.1). Classification (NCBI taxonomy): domain Eukaryota; kingdom Metazoa; phylum Chordata; class Mammalia; order Chiroptera; family Megadermatidae; genus Lyroderma; species Lyroderma lyra. The sequence continues at coordinate 82,760 of PVJL010002764.1, forward strand.
CAACAGGAAAATGATTCAAGTCAAGATCTCTGTCTTGAGCTCCTTGTGTTCTCTTAGGGAAGATATAACACAGTTTAGTTTTGAGGGCAGGCTGATAAATTTGCCCCTACTGTAATGTTTTTTGTTACATTAGACAAACCTGGATATAACTGGTTCTGTCTAGGCACATGGTATTTCCCCTCCATCATTCTTGACCTTGCATTCACAGATGCTTACATTTTCCATCCTGCGCACATCATAATGGAAGACTGTTCAGAAGTTTGGTTTGAATAGCATGCTGTTACTGAATTCTTAACAGTGGAAATAATTCATCCATTTTTTTTTTGAAATTTTTGAAAAGGGTGAGGACTTCTTAAGGAAGATCATTACAGGTGATGAAACTTGTTTTCATTATTAGGATCCCAAGAACCAAAGGCAGTCCATGGAATACTGCCGTAAGTGATCACCTCAGCCAAAAAAAATTTAAATTTAAGCCTCAGCTAGGAAAGTGATCCCTTTCAATAAATTTATAGAATAGTGACAACAGAAATGAAAAGGTTTTAGGCTTTCAAGAGCAGCAAACTTTGTGGAGGTAACTACCACAAAGGGGTATATAGGGAAAATTGAAAAAAGAAAGTTCGTGCAGGAAGATCTCAGTGCCAACTTTCCATCTTCTTCACGGCCATAAACTTCCTCAAGAGAGGGAATTTATAGCAGTCCTCATTTCTCAGAAGTTTCTGCTATTAATCAGATAAGAAAAACTCCAAGAAGGCTTCTTCCTGCATCTGTCAATTCTCATTTTTCTCCTACTCAAAATAGTTCTAATGCCAAAGTGGCCTATTTGGGGTAGTATGCTTTGATTCCTCACAGCATCTTCAGGACCTGGCTTTACACGCTCTTAGCTTTTGCCACGTTGGCCTCATCCTCAGGTGGGCCCTCTCCTCCTAGTAGCAAGAAAGCTGCAGCAGTCCAATGGCTGAGAAGACTCTCCCCAGGACTGTATTCTTACCACTGTGCCAGACTTCCTCCCGTGTGGAGAAGCTTAGACTTAATCCTGAAGAGAGAAGTTTTTGTGTGGAAATAATAATTCAATTGCCTCTATGTTTCTGTAACCCAGTATTAGAATACTTGTATTCAATAGTCTGAATTTATCTTCATACTTTCTCCAGCCTCAAGCTACTTTGGCCTACATGGGTGTCTGGGTATGTGGGGACCTACCCAGACCTATTTGACCAGGTATCAATATACAAATGGTTCACAAACTCAAAATGGCTCAGAATCCCGTCCCCCAAGATTTAGAGCCATTAAATGGGAAACCAAAGGACCTTTCAATGAATTTAAAGGGTCTTTCAGTAGCAAGGCAAACCAAGTAATCAAAACCTGTGATAAATTTGCAGGCAAATCAATAGAGAATTTAGATTTGTTGAAATTAAAAAAAGAAATTGTGCATGGCAGGATTCTGTAACTAGTTTTTTTTAATTACATTTGGCATACAATATTATATTGGTTTCAGGTGTACAGCACAGTGATGAGACATTTATATAACTTACAAAATCCTTATTCCAGTAAGTCTGGTTCCCATCTGACACCATATATTATTATTGACTGTACGCCTTATGCTGCACTTTACATCCCTGTGATATTTTGTGATTATAAATTTATACTTCTTGATTTCTTCCCCTTTTCCACCGACACCTCCCAACCTCTTTCCATCACCCCAACAAATACATTACCCATCTGAGGCCACCCATAGTTATTGTACCATTATTGACTGTATTTCCATATTATACCCTGTATCTCCAAACTATTATTTTGTAACCACCAAACTGAACTTCCCAATCCCTTCCCCTTATTTCACCCCCTTCTTCAATCCTCCTTTCATCTGACAACAAACCAAATGTTTTCCATATCTATGAATGTTTCTGCTCCACTTGCTTATCTTTTTCTTTGGATTTCACCTGTAAGCAAAGTCAACGTGCCTCTGTCTTTCTCTGTTTGACACTCCACTAAGTGCAACACCCTCCACGTCTTTAGATTGGAGCTTTTAATCCATTTAAATTGAAGGTAACTGTTTTTATGTGTAGCTATTGCCATTTTAGTGTTCATAATTTTGCTTTTTTCCCCAACGTAAAACAGTCCCTCTAACATTCCTTGTAGTATGGTTTGGTGGGGATGAACTCCTTCGGCTTTCTCTTGTCTGGGCAGCTCTTTATTCATCCTCCTATTCTGAATGCTAGCCTTGCTGGGTAGAGTAATCTTGGTTGCATGTCCTTGCTTTTCATCACGTTGAATATTTTCTGCCACTCCCTTCTGACCTGCAAAGTTTCTGTTGAGGAGACAGCTGACAGTCTTATGGGAGCTCCCTTATATTAATAAGTAACTAGTTACTTTTCTCTTGCTGCCTTTAGGATTCTCTGTCTTCAACCTTTGCCATTTCAATTATAATGTGTCTTGGTATGGGCCTGTTTGGGTTCATCTTGTTTGGGACTGTCTATGCTTCCTGGGATTGTATGTCTGTTTCCTTCACCAGGTTAGGGAAGTTTTAGTCATTAATTCTTTAAATAGGATCTCAATTCCTTGCTCCTCTCTTCTCCTTCTGGTACTCCTATGATGTGAGTACTTTTTCCAGAGGCCCCTTAAACTATCCTCACTTTTGGGATTCTTTTTTCTTTTGCTGTTCTGATGGGATGTTTTCTGCTACGTTGTTTTCCAATTCACTGATTCGATCCTCTGCATCATCTAGACTGCTGGTGATTCCTTCTATTGCCTTCGAATTTCAGTTATTGTACTCTTCATTTCTGACTAGTTCATTTTTATGGTTTCTATGTCCTTCTTTATCCTTGCTATCTCTCTGTTGAAGTTTTCACTAAGTTCCTTGAGCATCTTTATTGTCATTGTTTTGAGCTTGGTATCTGAACTTGCTTCCATCTTATTTAGTTCTTCTTCTGGCATTTTCTGCCATTCTTCTATTTGAGACATATTTTTTGTTTCTTCAGTTTGGATATCTGTCTGTATTTGTTTCTATGCATTAGGTAGATCCTCTACATCTCCCAGTATTGCTGAATAGCCTTATGTAGTAAGTGTCTTGTGGGGCCCTGGCACTCTTCCCCTGGTCACCTGCACTGGATGCTCCTGTAGATTCTGGTTTGGTGCCCATGCTTTGCCTGGAGCTACCCAGCAAAAGTCTCAAAGTACAGTGAGGCCAGTCGCTGTCCACCTGGGACCTGCAGACTTAAATAGTTTTCCAAGAAAGATTGTAATGTGGACAGGGCTGGCTGCTCACTGGAGAAAGTGCCTCTGGCATTTGTGAAGTGGGTTGGGGGTGGGGTCCCATGCATCAGCAGGGTAGAAGGAGTGGAGCTCAGCAGACCAATCAGATTCAGATTTGGCCATGTGGGGGGATGGGTGTAACACAAGAAAGATAGACTCCACCAGCCAGCTGCATTGGAGGAGGATGCACCCAGGAAAAGTGGCAACTGTCTTCACCCCACATCCTGTATATACACCTCAGTCTACCTCCTGTATGCCTCCAGTGCCCCCTGAGTCACTGTCCCTCTGCTAGAGCTCAGGGTGAGTACCCACAGCCTTCTGTCCCAACTGGATGATCAGAGTCTCCACTGTTTTTCAGTTAGATACTATGGGGCTCCTCTTACCAGCACCAGACCTCCAGGCTGGGGGGCCTGGTATGGGGCTGGAATTCCTTGCTCTTCTGGAGGAAAACTCCATGGCTGAGATATCCCTCCTGATTCTCTACCACCGCTGGAGGTTTGCTTCCTTTCACATCTGTACCCCTCCTACCAGTCTCAATGTGGCCTCTTCTTTTTTGTATCCTTAATTATAAAACTTCTGTTCAGCTAGACTTCAGATGGTTCTCCAGGTTGGTTGTTCAATAATTTAGTTGTAATTTTAATGTGTTCATGGAATGAAGCAGGCACAGTGTTTACCTACTCTTCCATTTTGGATCTCCCAAGACTTTGTTCTGTAACTAGTATTTATTTGCTCATTTTGTACACATTGATTGCCTAATAAAACCAGATTAATCCACCCTAAAGGTTTTTAATGGCTCTAATTGTTTTTCTCTAGTTGCACAGTAGTTTTGTCTCATCTACCAAAATCTCCTCATTCTGAAAACAGGAAGCCACTTAAATGCACAAAGACTCTACCAAGTTCCAAAGACAGTCCCTGACCTCTAGTGGGGGCAAATCAAGGGGAATGGAATGACAGGGCACTATTGAACCACAGTTAACAGTAACTTCAGAGGCTTAATTCAGAATTTCAGGACATGCATTTCTTCTTACTGTAGTAAGAATCTGTCATTGGCACTATATGATGAATTCCTTTAAATGATGACCAGATAGAGTCCATGGCCCAACTCCTGAGCAAACAGTTTTCTCTGTCATCTAACAGAACTGAAATTTATTTGTAATCTTAGCTGTCTCATGATCTCTGTCATTGCTATATCCACAGAGAGTTCCAGGGAAGGTGATGGCTGAGGGTGTCGCTTCTGAACTCACCAGACCTGGATTTCCCTGTTCTTTCACTTACCAGCTGTATAAACATGGCAATTACCTTACCTCTCTAAACCTCAGTTTACCCAAATATAAAGTGGAGATTACAATAGTACCCAATTAATAGGGCATTGTGTTAGAGATATTAAATAATGTGAAGAAGATGAGAATATGCCACCCAAAATATGCCACTTTGGCATAAGAATTATACTTAACTAAAGGCAATTGAGAAACAACAGATGCAGAACAAAGCTCTCTACCTTTGCCCTATTTGCCTAAAAGTAGGACATCATTATCCATTTGTGAAAGTGTCCCCATTGCCCCACACTCTTGTACCAGGAAGGGCATAATGACTCTTTATCACTAGAGACAACTCTACTCTCATTGGCCCAGAGATATCACTGAGAGGAATCTGCATTACAAACCTTATCAAAACGACAACCCTTATTTTCCATTAGTTTCTCCTATATATCTACCTCCCCCAATTAACTGCCCCTAAAAGCTCAAATTCTTTTTCTTTTGTCTTTTCATGCCTTCGCATTCATTACTCATTAGCTTCCTAGTATGACCTCCTTTTTGGAATTTTTCATTTCTGGGATACCTCCAATATCCATATGAAATAAACCTTTTTCTCCCAGTAATCTGTCTTTTATCAGTTAATTTTTCAGGGCCTCAGTCACTGAACCTAAGAGCATAGAAGAAAAAGTATTTTTTTCTCTCTAATAAATATCACATATTCAAAAAGTTTTGCATATATCCTAGCAAGGTATATGTTTCATAAATGTCCGTAGTTTCCTCATGTGTAACAAATACAAAGCATTGGAAGTTACAATTATTATCATTGACTCATTTTTAGCGAATGCTAGTTTTTCCTAAAGGTGGCCTCTAAGCTTCAGCAGCCTAGAAAGTTAATTATTATCATTTTCATAACATTATTTATATTTAACATTTATTGGAAGCTTAGTGTGTGTTGAGCCACCAGTGTAAGCTAAGCATTATCACTGTATCTATTTTACACATGGGGAAACTAAGATTCAGAGATGTGAAATCACTTCCTCAAGGTTACATGGCCTGCAGTTAATTATTATGTTACACTACATCCATGGTTATGGAGCTGAAGACAGAGAATAGAAGAGAAGAGAAGACAGGAGGTGAAGAAAAAGAATCCATAAAAAGTGTCTCTTGTTGACCAATGTCTTGCATTTGGCTGCTACTAAAATATTTGCTAAATAAATGATTGACATGAAATAAAATTAAATCAACAGCCAAGGAGGTCAATTCCTCTCCGAGCCTCAGCTCTTTATCCATTTAAATATTATCAGAAAGGGCCAACTGTTTAATCCGTCCAGAACTTTGCAAATATTGATTTCCTATCCATTTCCCTTTAAAGCATCTTCTATCAGATAATTACATAAAATTTCTCTGTGTGTCACATTATGTTTTATGTTTTTCTTTTCCTCCTCCCCCTGTACAATCTAGATGATAGACCAGCTGGCTGAATAGATTAAAATTCTTTTCTGTTCCACTTAATGCAGCTCTGTGACTTTGTTCTATAAGCAAGACTGGATAGAATGTTTGTACAATAGCAGTGAAATCTCTTGGAACAAAATGGGATCACTTTTGCAGCCATTCTGCCTCAAAGCACATTTATAAGCAAGTAAGCTCCACAATTTTTTTTTCAAATTCTCATTTCCTAAGCCAAATGGTTAAGGTTTATTCAGATTAGGACTTGCATTAGCAGTTAAGTAAATTTCCTCTGTCTTTGACACTATAATTCAGACAGATGAGGCTGTGACCCTGGATTGCATTTCTACATACATCAGGATTTAGTCTGATTGCCTGAGGAACCTCTATAAATGTTAATAGAGAACCCCAAAGTTTCTTCCAGTTCTCTGGAGAGCAATTTTAGACAAGATATGGCTTTACTTGTGGCTTGAGTCAGATCTCCCTTAGATCACAATTTGACAAATTACATTCCATTTGGAAGTATTACAGTTTTAAAGGACTGAGATAGAGAGATCACCTCAAGAGATAATATGATCACTCCTGAATGTCCTCAGAGTGGGGAAAAGATGGTCATGTGGAAAGTATCACCCTTAGAACTGGGCAACTGAATCCCTATCCTGGACCCTACTCTGGACTTCCGCTGGGCAAACCCCTCTCTATGCTGAGAGGAACTCATAAAGCCACAGAGGTGTTTCCATCCTGAGGTCAATCCCTTATCTGCGGACCATCTTTACCAATTGGCCTATAGAAAATGCCAGGTCCTGCTTTGGCTTCTTCTTTGGGTCTGTTTTCCCAAAGTTGGCCATTGCCATATGCACACCCCTGGGCCTGAGAAAGGGCCCAAAAGTGGCTATTGGGCAGGGAGGAACTGGGATAGACTTTGGACTTAATGACTGGGGATGCCTTGTGATTTTCACATAACCCTTGATGTGAAGGTTAGAGTGGTCTGTGGGAAGAAAAGGGGAATGGGGTGCAGAACACAGGCTTGAGTCCTCCATTTGTACTTTGCCCTGGGCTCTGCAAATGGGAGAAAAGGCCTACTGGGGGAAAAGGGAGTGAGTTATAGTTTGATAACCTCAAACTGAAAGATAAATTGATTTTGTTACTTTCTGATGGTCAGGTTCTCACAAACCCATCTCTCAAGCAAGTGGTGCACAAACAAAAGGCCAGTTCATTTGCCATGAGAACCAAAGCTGCCAGACCAGCTGGGATGTTCATGACAGCTGATCATTTGATCCCTAAAAGAAACTTTATGTTGACAGCCAGATTATAATCAGATGTGTTCTTGGCAAACATGGAGTCAGAGGAAGAAGAGTTAAGAGCAAGGCCCATGGTTCCAGTTGATATCCTCAGATCTCCATCTCCAGGTTTGGGGATACACCTGTCAAGTGGACCCAGTGCTTACAATGTCGTCTTATCCACAGCTTCTCCTCAGAACAATGCTTAAACAAGTACCCATGATTTTTCAGTCTTTGGATCTTCCATAGACCACCTCATTTGGCTTATGAATGACAATTCTATCTTTACATAGATTAAATCCAATGATTAGTCAAACATTTCTTTTCTTTTTAGATAAGATTTAAATGTACTTCTAGAGTTTGTTTTTCCTATTTGGAATTCATATCTTTTGAAGTAAAAATCTCGGTTGATGCTGTATTGGACTAGATACCAGTAACAAACCTGGAAGAAAGTCTAGGAGTTTCAATGGCCATGAGAAGACTGACAACTTTATAAATCTTTTGAGAGCTATTTCTATCCCTAGCAGGGATGTCAAACAGGAAAACTGAGAGAAATTTTCAGTTCTTATTAAAATTTCCTACCAGCATTTTAAAAATGTTCTTGGCTTATGATCTGGATAACTGGTATTGGTTATTGTAAATTATGTTTTTCTATGCCTGGGTTTGAAAGCAGAATGCAACTGAAGTGGTCTTCAAGCTTCTCATCATCCCTTCCCTGCCAATTCTTCCATCTATTATCACCTTTTGTATGTCTCTAGACCAAAAGAAACAGAAAAAGAGGCATGCTGGAGTGACTCTCATCCTCATAGATAGGGATAAAAATAAAGTCTGTCAATTAATACTTATGTGATGCCTCTTCATACATTCCCATTTCAAAGTTTAAAATGGTTCTGATGTGTGTACTCAAAGTCTTAAATAAATCAGAGAGAATTAAAATTCTCTGAAAAAATTCAGAGAAGATCGATGTGCATGAGCACACATGCACTCATGCAAGCGTTTTGATTCCCTTTGTGTTTGGGACTTCTGGGGTTCTATGATAGAGGCTGGAATGTAATTGCAGGCAGATGCTTGTCTTTTCTCAACTGGTGATAAGAAAAGGAGGAGTAGGAGGACACAGGCAAAGGAAACCTGATGGTTAAACATGAGATGGTTGATTCCAAGTTTTGTGAGCCAAATAATATATTTCTGAATAAAATTAATATTTAGGCTGTCCCACTGTATATGGCACGTTTATGAAGAGAACAAAACCCCCACTGGGACTCCTTATTCAATGTCCACATCTATACCATGATAAGATCTTATAGCATGCAACACCTAAAGAGCTCAGAAAACTCTTTCTAGATAGTTTCAAGCTCCATATTGCCTCTTGCCTTTATTTTTATATTGTTCTTTCTTCTTCCTATCTCTAAATTCTACTTAGGACTCCAAGGCCATTGTGGCTTTAGAGCACATTTTGCTGCTCAATGAGGTTGGGCAGAAACCAGAGGGTATCAATCTAACAAAAAAATGTGTCACCAGAATAGGTGCTGGTAGTAGAGACATTTATCAACCATGAGACCTGGCAATTCTGGTCACCAGCCAATGGAAAAAAGTCCAAACAGTTGCAGGAAACAGAGCCCAGAAAACAACAACAATCATTTGCAGAAAACAATATCCTCCTTCCAGGTTCAGTAATGAATGACATTTGCATTCAGAATAATGAAAACTAAGAATATCAATTGTTATAAAATTTTTATACGTATATTTCAGGATAAGGTAGAAGTCAAGAGAGCCAAAATCCTCGTGTATTTTAATGTCTAGTAAACACATGACTTAGAAAGATGGACCCAGTTTAAGAACAAAGAACTAAAAGAGTAGAAACTCTAATAGTTGCATCTGGAGAGTGGAATGGGTGTGCAAGAGACAAATGTAGCTTCAGCTACATTTAGTAGCCCCATGCAACTTCTGAAATCATGTGTATGTATTACACTGATAAAACAACATTTGCAGAAATTGAAGTTTGTCTTATTCCATAAATCCATGCATTGGGTAGTCAGTATTACTAACTGGTCATTCCTTGTGTGAAGGCAAAAGATAATAGCATCTCCCATTTTGCACACTCCACAATTTAGAGCTTTTTATCCCATGCAATCCAAAAACACTTTAACTGGGACACTGAATTCCCCTGGGCTAGAGTGATTATGAAGGTTTGTTTTCAACATTTCTGGGTTTCCCACACACACAGGCTTCACATACAGGAGATATTATTGATAGTACTGTTGAAGGAAGAATTATTGGATAACACTGAAATAATTTTCAGTAACAAACACTTGCAATAAGAGGCTTAGTGTTTAAGGGAATGTACCCCTTAAATTTCCACCAATGACTATAAATTTGCATTTTAAATGAAGAGGAAAACAAAGTAGTGAAATGTTAAGCAACTCTTGGTTTGTAAAAGTGGGTAATAGCCCTTTGGGAGTTTATTTGGGAGTTTATTCCTCTCTGGAATTCATTTGCACTTCTTCATTGTTTATTTGCACATACCTGGCTTTGCAGACATAATAAAAGATTTTTATTTCTCTCTGTGCTTATCCCTAAGTTACACACCAGATGCCTTACCTGAAACTTGAACACTGGGGAGAGGCTGCTCCAAACAAAAGTACCAAAGCTCACAGCCAGAGAATTCCCTGGAGACAAAGGCTATTAAACCCAGTGAAAATAGAGAACTGCAGAATGAGGGAGAAAGGTCAGCAACTAGCCAGTACCCCTCCCCCCAGCCCAGCGTAACCAGATTCCTTACTTTTCTTAGGGAGAGATGCCAAGAGCACTAACTTCAGCCAGATAAACTATGTGATTCTAAAACCAACAATGTTTGGGTGGGGTTGGAAACTTATGCATGGAGAGAGCACTACCAAGCACTGAGCTCCAAGAGCATTCCAGTCCTGCGTGCCAGGCACCCCTTTAGCCAGTTCTGCAGCACCTGTGTCTTACTTAGCTCAAGGCTCCTTGCCTTTCAGTCCATTCTTCCAGGTTCCTCAAGGCCAAGAAGACAATGGTAAAAAGATACCATTTGGTGGCTGCTGTGGTCAATGCTGCCCATGAACTGTTTGAAATATTAAAGAACTATTACAGACACAGAGTGGCACCGAGTGGGTTGAACATGCACCCACATTCATCATAATAGAATAGAAACCAGAGGGTCTGTGTTCAGTTATCAACTCCACTACTTCCCCCTCACAATATTAAACTAGTTATCAACTGATAAATGCTACACAGCAAAGAGTTCCGTAATTGTTCATTAATGAATGTTCAAATCACTTCAGCTTTTTGGGCCTCTATGGCTCTGTATTAAAAATAAGGAGGTTGGTATGACTGATAATAATAATGCTCACTAATAATTACTGAGCACTTACTATGTGCTGAGCACTATTGTGAAATAATCAAATCTTTTAGTTGTCACCAAAAAAAAAAAAATAATCTTCTTATAACATATAAGGAAATCAAAGCACAAAACAGTTAAGTTAACTGGTTCAAAGTTCCTTTTTTGGTTAGAGGCAAAACCAGGATTCAAAACTCTCAAGCCTACAGGTTTACTCACTTTGCTTTGTCAACTTCTAACTTGCATTATTATTCTGTGTTAATTGTTATTCTCATTGTGAAGATATTTAATTTGTTATTCCAATTATATATACATGTATATAGAATATACATAGAATACAAACATACACACACACACACACACACACACACACACAGTAGACTCTCAGCTAACCAGCACCCATAGGGATTGGTAGATGCTGGATAAATGTAGTTTCTAGTTGCTTGAGTTACTATTAAAAATAGGCCTAACTAATACTATACCAAATACCTTACCATACCATAAACTCTGTGTTGCCTTGATATTAATATTGAAATATAGTAATTAAAAATAAATTATGACAAATAAAGACAACTTGATGTAACACAGTTTTATTATAACTTCAAGTAACTTAGAAAAAAACACACACAAACACACTTGAAACTGTAACAGTAGGGGTAGAGAGTTTCCTGGGTAGACATTACATCAGAATCATCAGGATCTGAAGATATAGCTAGGACAGGATCAGGAGAAGTATGTGGATGGTTTTGGATCTAGATCAGTAGGTGATGCTGTACTGGCAAACTTCCATGCAGCTTTCTTGAGAAATGAACAAACATCAGCCTGCTTTGAGGCCCTACCTCTTTCACGCAAAGTCAAATTCTGCGTGATGTGCAGCTGTATAACATGCTGCAAAGTGAAGAAGTGTTGCTGTTCTGCAAAAATTATTGCAGTTTCAAATGCTGCAGTAGCTCTCTGCCAAGATACTTTTTCTACCTCACACCCATCATTATCACTCTCTTCCTCCTCTGCAACATTCATTTCTCCATGATTCACAACAGCTTCTATGTCTTCTGTATTAAGTGTATGAGTTACTGAAATAGTTTCATCCACAGCAAGTCAGTCATTGAGTTTATATTGAGAGAAATTTGTTTTGTCATTAGCAGAGTGAACTAACTCACAGATTTCATCATAAACTCTGCCACAGGCAGCTGCACTATTGACTGGAAACCCGTCAAAGTTGATGGCGGAGGAAGGAGGATTCCACAGACATCACAGCTGGCCACAACTTTCTCAAACATTTCCATAATGTTTCACTTCTCACAGAATCCCAAGCACAACTGACAGTGTAGATAGTGTCTTTGAGATCCTATTTTTTTTGTCTGGGAGTCCAGAATTGTCCCATCAAAATTAGTAAATTTTGCATAAAGTCATGCCTGTAAAACATTTTTCTGTGTCATTCCCTGATCCATTAGTTGAATCAGACTTATTGCCATTAATGAGCTCCTCCAGGCTTTGTACAACAGTTATCCAGGAGCAACAGCACTTTACTATTTTCTGGTATTACTTTCATTCATAAATTTTCTTTAACACTGGGGACAAACAAATAATGAAACCATTTTGTAAAAATTTCTGCATCCAACTATTACTCTGTGCATGATAATCTACAGGGAGGTTAGTTATGCCTTTAAAGCATTTTGGTTTATCAAATTTGCCACCAACACACAAATTTACCTCATGATTTCCCGATGCAATTGCACAAAAGAGCACAACTATAGACTCTCTACCATAGACCTTCAGTCAACTGGCACCCATGGAGATTAGCAGATGCCTGATAAATGTAAACAGACTCCATTAATTGGAAATCAAATTAGCAAATGTAACTTTCAAGCAACAGGCAAAAAATTTGCTTGAGCTCCAGCTAACGGAGTGTCTACTGTACTTAGCTCGAACCTGTGAGCTATCTTATTACCATCAACCAAAGCAGAATTAGGTAGACACCTCCACATCAATCCAGTCTCATCTGCATTATAAGTCTGCTCTGTGGTCAAGCCATTTTCTGCAATCCATTTATTAAACACATCACAAAATAATGTTGCAGCGTCAAAATCAGCTGATTTTTGCTTACCTGACAACTCCAGTTTACGGATAATCTGATGAACCTTGAATCGGGTAAGCCAGCCACTTGAAAATGAACAATGACAATCAATGTTCAGTTTCTCATGGAATTCTCCCACTTCTTCCTGCAACATGGGTCCAGAAATACAACCACTCTCAGACCTTTTCAGTGAAAAGCACTCATACCGAGCCTGGTCAAGCACTTCCATTTTCAGTATATGAAGAGTATGACCCTTCTCCACACTCTCCATCTTAACATGACATTCCTTTATCTTCTGAGATGAGCCTTAATGTCACAGATTGTTGATGAACTGACATTAAATTCCTCCATGAGCACTACACAACTCTCACCTTTCTCAAGACTCTTGCATATTTCCATCTTCTGCTTGACAATAAGCACTGTGCATTTACTCTTACTTGGAACCTATTTTGGCATACTTGGGATTGGGTCAGAATACAAAATTTGAACTAACAGTGAATCTACTGTGCTGCCTGTTTTATTTCTAATGGATTGGTCCTCTGTGTATCCATCAATACTTGGGCCTCCAAATATCACTGAAAAGCCCGTATTTATAATTCAATGGGAGAAATCAGGAATTTTATACCTACCATGGGAGGGGTATAGCAAGTATGTCGGATGACAGAATCAGTAACCAAAACATGCTAACAAGCAATTTAAAGGAGCAGATCTAACAAGATGCAAGGACTAGGAGTACACTCAGCAGTGTGCTGCTGAACCAACTCTCTGAAATTGACAGGCCTGACATGTAATTTCCTTGAGTAACATCAAGGGCCAAGGGCTGATAGATGCACAGGTGTCACAGTCACCCAGGAGGAAAAGCACAAGACTTGGATTCTAATGACTAAATGTAGGTCTTACCAGCTGCACAGCCCAACAAGTCTATTTACCTCATTGAGGCTGCCCCCACTTTTGTAAAATGGAGATGTGCCGAAGTACCTCAGAGGCTTGTCATGGGGACTGAATGGGATCACATAGGAAAACACTTGGCAAACTCTAAAGACTTGCCTCTCAGAGTGGGTTCCCAGACCACCAGCATCAACATCACTTAGAAGTTTGTTAGAAAAGTGAATTCTGAGGCCCCACCCTAGACCTAGTGAGTCAGAGCCTGCATTTCACCAGGATCCCCGGGTTAGTTATATGGACATTCAAGTGTGAGAAGCCCTGCTCTGAGGCACTAAACAAATGCAGCCTGTTATAATTGGAGGCTCTGTTTTCCTTTCATATACTGCCAATGAAATACAACATAGCCAAACCGAAAGAACTGGGACTTCTCAAAACTTTCCCTATCTCCTTCACTGGGTCCAGGTGTGACTAAGCAAATTGTCTTTTATTAGATCGCTGTTGTGTATGAAAGACACATAATAGGTGCTTCACAAATACCTGATAAACTGGGTTGAATCATCTATCAGCTTCCTAACAGTTAAAAGATCTTTAATACAACTGTGAACCTGTTAGAACACCAAGGGTTGGGTAGATAATCATGTAAGGACTCTTTGACATTTGGCTGGTAACAGGGATTGGGGCATGCTGCCCCAAAATATGGCACTTTAAATATTTTAAGCTGCAGGAGTTTGAGAAAACAGCAAAAGAGGACCTCTTTCCCCCAGTGGCCTTTCTCCTCTGAAACATGTCATAGAATTCCCATGTGAGAGGTGCTCTCCCCACACCCTGAGGAAGGGAGTGTCCTGATCTCTGAAGACAAAGGGATGTGCTGAGAAGAATCTTAACCAACAGGCCTTGCTAACTTTCCCCCAGCTTACGACACTTACTTTACACTTTTTGACTTCTATTGCTACACAGTTGTCCACTCTTCATCAAACCTAGCATAAAAATACTTGGGTCTGTATTTCCTTATGAAAGTTCCCATGTCACATAACATTTATATTAAGTAAATCTCTATGTTTTTCTCCTGCTAATCTGTCTTTGTCATTTCCATTTCTAGACTCAACCAGGGATCCCAAGAAGGTTCAGGAAAACGTTTTCCTCCCTTATACTAGTTTAACTCCATTTTATGTGCATTCTTTTTACCACGATTATGATTTTCTCCATCTTCCACTCCCCTGGTCAAAAATTAACTACATGAACACATCTATTTTAATAACCTGTCAAAATGTCATAACGGAAATGGATTCCATTTGTAAATCACTATTTACAAAAAAATTATTTTGCATTTCAAAAGTGTTTTAAATAGATGTCCTAAATTTGGTTTGTTTAAGAAACAGTCTGTTCCAGAAAGTCTATGACTAATACTTGAATGAAAAACTAAAACACATTAAAGAAGTATTAGTGTCCAGATTTAAATAATTGTGCATTGTTCTAAAATTCGAAAGGTCAGAGATCTGTGCTGTGTAGAAGTGGGTCAGAAGAAAGAAAAATCTGCCAGGTGGAGATTGTCTCAATTGGAGAATATCCCAGATGGGTTTATGTGCTCCTTGGGAGTTGTGTTATTCTAAGGTTTTTGTTTGTTTGTTTTTGTTCTTATCACAAAGAAAAAGGAAGCCAACATATTGGAAAGGCCAAAAGCTCTGTCTCTTGGAAAAATGAGCTGTCAAGCACCAACTATCTGATGTAAGGCAGAGAGAGTTGCCAGGGAGGGCTTGGTCATCAAGACCAAGAACACGGGAGCTGAGTTAGAGCTGTGTGTGTCCTGGTATACAATTGCATTTCCAAAAGAATTCAGTATGAGTTTTACCTCAGAAGTAGGATTATGTACAGCACTATTTGATAACAGTGGAAAGTATATAAAAGGTGCTCATCCATTTCAACATATCTATGTACACTTTATTCTAAAATCTACATTCACCTAGGATTCAAGCATGTCTATTCATGGAGTGAGTCCCCAGGGTCTGTTAAAGGAGAGGCCAAGGGCCTCATCCTAGTGGAAGTAAGCAGAGGTCTACAAGTTTGGTTCAAGCACCAAAAGTAGCTTCCTGGGAGATGTTTCTCAAAATAGTAAAGTCCAAATGTCAGATCACCCCCTGATCCAAGGGGCATGAACTTAAGCAAGGCTGACTCCTTGGGCGAGGAGGCTGCCAAAACAGAGCTGCCTCAGCACAGGCTCCCTAAAGGACAAGCACGGATGTCATTAGACCTGGCACCTCTGGTGGCAGTGGTGCAGACAGAGTCATCAATGAAGCCTTGGCAGTGGCTGGCAAGGCATAGACACTGATGGCCCAAAACAGCAGTACCTTCAGGAGCTATATGTGGCATCTCTGGCAGATATCAGTGGGTGAGCCACTAAGTTTTGCAGTGGTAGTAACCAGAGATAACTCCCCCAAGAGTCACAAAAGAGCAAAAGAGAATGGCAGCTGTCACATCACAACTATAATGACTACTGTGCACAATGATATACCCTTAGGAATGCTGAGAACTATTTAAGGTAGAATTTGAGAAAGGTGGGATTATGAGGGGAGTGTCCTGCATAGCAGCTTACAGAGACAAAGAAATATAATTTTGCAACCGTATTAATGAACTCTTGCTTCCCTTCCTCCAGCTCAAGACTAGTGGGACATGGGAAGCAAAGAATAAAAGAGAAATGTTGAAGTTTGTGGAAGCATGAGCTATAAATATGAGATTTAGCCATCCATGATGCTTACAGAAGGCTCAGACTGGGCATTTTGTAACAAGACATCACTACTTGGTTTGCAGCACTTTCTACTTAAACCATATCTATGGTTTATGTAGAATTAGACCACAAACACACACATATGTAGTCTGATTCTACTTTATTTTTAATTCTCTTTTCTCCCCCAGACACGATGGCACTGCTTATCTCAGGTACGATATTATATGTTAATTATACCTCAATTTAAATAAATAAAGAATACAATTTAAAAATGAAAATAAAATGGATATTACAAAAAATGATAATACTATAGTACTATCATTTGAAGTGGGGATCAAATATTCAAGCACCTCAGCTACTCCCAAAAGCTCTGCAGCTACTGAGGAGCCACATATGTGCCCCAAGCTCAAGGCCCAGCTCTCACCAGCTGCATTTTCCCTCACTTTCATTCGCTTCTTCGTTCATGGACAGCAAAACATTGTTCAAGATCTATAGTCATGTGAAATAGAGATAATAACCACTTCGATCTCTCATTAATACAGGGATCAAATGAGATAAAAGGGCTACACTGAGATGCCTATCATTTCCTTCCATCCTATATTCCCTACTTCAAGAATCTAGCCACCTCTACACCCAGCCTAAAAGAGGTGGCATTACAAGCCACACACTTTCTTATCTGACAACAGCCCTTAAATCTCATGTAGACAGCTGAGCCAGGCTGGATCAGTCAGGTTCTCTTTCACAAAAATTAGAAATTTGAGAGACTGAGTCATATTGTCCTAGAGAAACAAGTCACAAGTTAATGAAGACTTAGGCTTCAGGACTACATTTTTGGGTAGCCACGCTGGTGCAAGCAAAAGAGTGAACAGAGAAGCTGGTCTACAGAAGGAAGACAGAAACAGCCTTGCAGAGAGAAGCAGGCAAGAGGCTGTGCAGTCACCAAAAGAAAAAGAAATGGGGTGTGTAATTCTTCTGTATTGCAACATAATAAACCCACCATTTTTTAGTTACTTAAAATTTTTGCTCCTTGTAAAACAAGAAAGAGGAGAGAAATAATTGTAAGACTAAAATGGGAAGCACCCTACAAACATGAGATTAGTATTGTCTTTGATGGTCACTTAAGATAATAGCAGCCAAAAAGGAAAAGAGAAATAGGTAAGCAACCTGGGCTGTCAGGCGAGGGCAGCTCTAGATGCCACTTTCCAAACCCTCAAGACTGACCAACACCCTCAGAAATAGATAATCAGAATCTGGAGTCAGCCAGTTGAGCATTCTGTATGGAAAATGTTCAAAGGTTCTTAATGATGACTGTTAATTTTCAGAATGATAAATCAGCCTAGCTAGGGCAAAGTGCAAATGTATTAGCCCACTTAACTGCTAAGTCTGTGGAGTGGAGATAGGAGCATATCTGGCTTGGAGATCTGTCCTCATATCTCTACCCCAATTTCCTTTGTGTTAGTTTCATTCTCAGGCAGACACCCCAACATGACTGCAAATGGCCCCCAGCAGTCCCAGGCTTACCGCTACCTCCTTACTAACTTCCACAGAAGGTACCTCTTTTCTTATCATTTCAAACTCCCAGGAATGGTTCTGATTGGCCTAATTTGGGTCAGACGCTTACCCCTAAACCAACCACTATTGCCAAGGGCATGTAATATTTTTTTGCTCAGGTCTGAGTCACATGTTCTTCTCTGGAGTTGAGGGAGTGGTTTCAGCCGCACCTGATCCATTGAGAGCTGGGGCAAGATCATTTGACAAAAGAAATTTGGAAATACTGTTACCAAAACAATGGGGAAGGTATGCTGGGAAGACTTTTAAGAGATACTCCCATCTCTTCCCACTATGAACACCAAGACTTAAAAATGAGAAGTAAACTTACTTTAGAAAGGAAAACCTTTGTATATTAAAGTGAGAAGAATAACCAAAAGATGTGTGGGCATATGCTGCATACGCCTGGCCCTCACCCACAGCACAAATATTTATCAAGCTCCTACGACAAAGAGAGAGGTACCTGTGATGAGTCAGTCACTGTCCTGAGGCTCAGCATCCCCACCCACAATCTTAGTGCCTGTTCCCTGAGTCACCTCATGCCCCACCCAGTATGCTTTGCTTTTCCCACAGTTTTCTTGAATCTCCTGGGACCAAAGGCTGGCTCTTGGAGCTGAGAGAAAAAAGGGCATCTTTCAGAAACAGGAATGCCTCTCCTGTAAGCAAAGCTAGCAGAAGAGCTACCTCAGGTAGAATGGGGTGGGAGTTCACTTGGCAGTTCCTGGGTACTTAAAATGAGATTCTTTCTTACAAAAAATTGATTCCTATGTAACATTTCTTTTTCCATTTCTCTGTTTAAACACACACACACACACACACACACACACACACACACACACACACACAATATATCCTATGATGGCTTTTTTCTTCTTGAAACCTCCCCCTTTCCTCTCTTCCATTCTCTTTCTCATTTACCTGAGAAGCAGGATTTATCACCCACCCTTGTACTTTCACAGCACAATGTTAATGCCACAGTTACCGTGTTTTTCATATTGTGTGATGGCTAACCGTGAGTCTGTATGACTAGTCCACCAGATAGTGGGTGCCTCATAAAGGTCAGAAGTGATGCCATCCTTCCCTTATGCCTTAACACCATGGGCAGGCTCTGGCACACAGGAAGTTCTCCACCAACATTTAAGTGAGTAAGAGAGTGAGTGAGTGAAAAATGAACGAACTCCAGCAGGCTAATTATTGTATAATGCATTCAATGTTTGGATATATCATGAAACATTAAGTGATTTATAATTAATCTGCAATTAAGTTAGATATGTATGCAGTTGTGCTGTATAAGTTCAGGAATGAATATGAACAATGAATAATAAGCTGTAGCTGACTGTCAGGTTCTGGAATCCTCCAACAGGCAATAGTCCATTTGATTTTCTAGTTTCTGTTGGAAGTCATTTAAAGGTGCTTCTTTAGATGTGCTTAGAGAAGAGAAAAATAACAATTTAATATTCCAATTTGCAATTTAAATGTCCACAATTAAAGAGTGAAAGGAATTTAAATCTGTTTTAGTATGCCATCTTGCTATACTCACTGATAAACAATAGTAAATGTTCCCATTTACCCACCTTTCACTTAATAAATATTTATTGAGTGTCTATTGTGTGGTAGGCAACATGCTTTCCAGGTAAAGAACATAGTGGATGGAAATGTCAGTAATTTACCCTAAGCATAATGGAACTAAA
Source organism: Lyroderma lyra (assembly GCA_004026885.1). Lineage (NCBI taxonomy): Eukaryota > Metazoa > Chordata > Mammalia > Chiroptera > Megadermatidae > Lyroderma > Lyroderma lyra. The sequence continues at coordinate 102,272 of PVJL010002764.1, forward strand.
ACTCATTAAAAGAAGTGAGAATTTCCAATTTCTTATTTACTTGTTCAAAATAATGTCTTCCTAGGGAACATTCTTAATGATTCTTGCATCCATACTACACCTCCACTTTACAAAGAGCTCTCACGTAAACACCTCATTTAGTGTTCACAATGACCCTTACAAGTGGTATAGGCAGGACTGCCATGGATCTAATTTTGCAACCAGAAAAGTGAAGTATACAAGATGACACTAATGGCAAGTTATTGAGCTAGGACCAGGATGGAGTTTCCTGGCTCCGAGTCTGCTTCTTTTTCCAGTTATTATGCATTTAAACAGGTCAGACTGGTGCAGCTAAAAATGGCTTGAGAACTCAACTCTGATGAAGACATGTTATCGGGAGTCTTTCTAAAATATGATCTCTTTTTATATTTGTGTAGTGCCATAAAGAAACTGAACAATCGAGACTATGACTTTCGGCACCCATCCCTTCCTCCACCGTGTGTCTTAATAACTGACAAAGCATTCCCATTCACAGAATCCAGCTAAGAAAAGATGAAGTTGTATGCCGAATACTGTTAGTAGGTTGGAGGCCTCGGAAGCTGTGCTTCTGAAAGCTTTAAACAACCACTCATCAAAAGTGCACTAGATTCTAAATTGTTGGATGCTTCTTAAGAGCTTAACTGGCTCTTTGAAAACATACACAAAAATCAATGACATATGTCCCTGAAAAAATAAAAGCCAAAACACTTTTAGTTTTGCCAAGTGAAGATTTTACTAAAGTGTTCCTCAGAGTGGGATTGATATTTAGCATTCTTAAGTGAGTTGTTAAGCCCTGGTGCTATATAAATAGATGTAATTTAGTGGCTGGTGACAGGAGATCCCCTTCATCTCTGTCCATCTATCCTCTCTCCATTCTGTATTATGACTAAATGGCCTCTAATAATTCCTGTCAGCTTACAGGGCCTAACAAGTGTAAATATCACCTACTAGAGCCATTAACACATCAGTGCCTTTTTGGTACATCATATCTGAGTTGATGGTCTCTTAAAAACTACGGAGTTGTGAAGAAAGGAAAAATTTTCCAAAGGGTAAGTGACTAATGCTGCGAACTGAACTGTCTTCCCCTCAAATGCATCTGCAGAAAACTTGTCCCCAGTGTATTTGGAAATGGGGCCTTTGAGGGGTAATTAGGTGTAGATGAGGCTATGAGTGTGAAGGTGTTCATGATGGGATTAGTGCCCCCGTAAGAAGAGACACCAAAGAACTCGATGGCCCCCTTTGTCTTTCTCTCCACCTGCTTGCGCCGAGGGAAGGCCACATGAGGACATCGCGAGACTACAGCTGTTTGCAATCAACGACAGAGGCGCACTTAGCAGACACTGAGCCTGCTGGCACCTTAACTTGGGACTTCCACTCTCCGGAACTGCGAGAAAAATGCACTGTAGAATTGTATGCCTGAAACCTATGTAATCCTTGCTAACAGATGTCACCCCAATAAGTCTAACAATAAAAATGAATTAAAAAAAAATAATACTATGTGGAAAACTGAAAAAAAAAAAAAAAAAAAAAGAAATTCCTGTTGTTTGAGCCACCCAGACTTAATTTTTAAAAATTTTTTTACAGCAGCCTGTGCTGAGTAAGATATATAATATAGTAGAAAGGCATGAAATTCAGCACCAGAAAACCTGGATCACCTGGTGTCCTTGCTTAACCTTTCTGTCCCTCAGTTTCCTTATCTACAGAATGAATGAAGAAATATGAATAGCTCCGCTCAATCCCAACATTTCAAGATTGTTATGAGAATCCAGTGAGGGGAAGTTCAGGAAAGTACTTCACGAACTGCCAAAAGATTGCTATTCTGCATTTTTCTTGAAGATCTTTAGTTTTATGATTCAAATAATGTGGTGTAGGAATCTGTCCCTAAAGTTAAAACTTAAAAATTGTATAGGAAAACAATTAAAATAAAAAAGTAGGTTAAGAGCACTACAAAATAATTTTGTTTAAAAAATGTTGTAGGGTTGAACACATGCTAGTTGTTTTAAGTGAATTTTATGATTTGATGGTTAAAAAAATTTGACAGCTTTCAAAATCTTGATTGAGTCCCTTTATTAGAACTCATGAAAAGTTATTATAATTCTATTTGCTCGTTACATGTTATATGGTTATTTTATATTTTATAGTATTTATATTTTATATTCTGTAGTATTCTCTATAATATTTGGGAGCTAAATAAATTGATATACAGAATCTGACATAACTGACAAAGTAGGAAACTAAAATATTTTGGCCTAAAGTTAAAAACAATACCTATTTTTCAGGAGAAAACTTATCTTATTTTATCAAAAATCACACTTGGTAACAGTTTGTGATATTTCAGCACATCTCTCATGTAGTTTTCTGCTGACTTTTTAAAAAACATTTTATTTTAGAACAGATTTAGATTTATAGAAAAATTGTGAAGGTAGTACAGAGTTTCCCCTATTATTAATATCTTAATATTAGTATGGTATATCTGTTACAACAAATAAGCCAACATTGGTAACTTACTACTAACTAAAGTGCATACTTTGTTCAGATTTCCTTAGTTTATACCTAATGTCCTTTTTCAGTTCCAGGATACCACACATAGCCATGTTTTGTAAGCTCCTCTTGGCTGGGACGCCTTCTTAGACTTTCCTTGTTTTTGATGACCTTGATAATTTCAAGGAGTATTAGTCAGTATTTTGTAGAATCCCTCAGTTGGGATTTGTCTGATGTTTTTCTCATCAGATTGCACTTAGGTACTTGGGGAGTAAGATTCATATAGACATTTTAATTACTTGAATTTGGGAGTATTCTAGTGGAGAGTCAGATAATTCTCTGGCATAACGAAAAATCTTTTGGCCTGCAGCAACATGATGCACGGTGGACAGCTCACAATTGGGAAAGTGCTATAAGTACAAGAGAATCTTCTGGCAAAGTCTATTTTCCTCATAGGTTTAACTAATCCCAGAATGCCACAGATTGCCACAGATTTGTCTACTATCTTCCATCCTTTCTTTCTGAAGCCTTTCCACCAATCTCTTGTGGCAAGTTTTCTGGGGGAAAAAGACTTCCAGTTTTTAAATAGAACTTAATGGAAAAACAGTATTCATTTTACTTTGTAAGTAACATTACTGAACTTTATTAGATATCTGGAACCCTCATATTATCCTGAACATAAGTGCATGTATAAAAACACGGGGTTTATGTGCTGAAGAGAATTCTTGAAACTCTACTGCTGACAAGCATTCCTTTACCACTAGAAGATTCAAATTGATGGAGTCTCTCCCACACCAAGCATCTGGGATACTATTAAAAAATGGAATGACACTATAGTATCTAGAGCTAGGTCATGCTGGGACAGGCTGATACTACAGCTCAGGACAACGAAGCTTGAGTATAAGAAACTGGAGGAATCCTGAAATACTCCTCCCAAGAATTAACTATCTTATTTTATTTTCCACAAAGATTATGCTGTTAGTAAAATGAAAAATAATTTTCCAAATATAGAAAAAAATATAAGCATTATATAATGTATATGCATATGTTCTGTCTGCAGTTTGGTTTTTTACAGTTGATGAAAAAGCCTCAATGTCTATGTGAGTATTTAGTTATTCAATTCCTTTATAATCCCACAATAATCTTTATAATGATTCTGCTCTGTGCAGGTAAACCAAGAACAGCTCATAATTACTTAGAGCCTACCTATGTTTTATATATTTTTATCCCATTTAATCCTATCTATTATACTCACTCTGTCCTCTTCTATAAATGAGGAAATTGAGGCTTCAAGAAGTTAAATAACTTGCCTAAAGATACACTGATAAATGTCGGAATTTGAATTCAAGACAAGGACTTCTTGGCTCCAAAGTCTCAGTTCCTACTGGGTTAAACTACCTTTATGTTTGTTAATAATTTATTTCAAAACCCCTTCAGTGAAAGCACTGATCATGTCCTTTTTATTTTCTTAATAATTGGGGGTCTCATAATTAATTTTCACCCATAATATTTGAAAATAAGAACCAAGAAAATACATTATTACTACTGATTACCATTGTCAAGGTGAAAAAAATCAAATTGTTTCATCCAAATTGACTTACAGGCCAACAGTAACATAAGGAAAGGCCAGTCATTCAACACCCCTGTTCTTGAACCAGAGCTAGAGTGGCTTGAATCTCCATGTTCTAAAATATAGAGTATTAGTAGAAAATTTGAGGTATAAGCAATCCAACAGATCAGGAGGTGATCGGCAATAAAGACATAGTTTGGAAAATTGAGAATGGAACTATTATTTGACCCAGCAATCCCCCTTCTGGGGATCTACCCAAAAAACCTGAAAACCTTTATCTGCAAAGACTTATGTACCCCAATGTTCATCGCAGTGCTGTTCACAGTGGCCAAGACATGGAAACAACCAAAGTACCCTGCGACAGATGACTGGATAAAGAAGCTGTGGTACATATACACAATGGAATATTACTCAGCTATAAGAAAAGATGAAATATTGCCATTTGCAACAACATGGATGGACCTGGAGATCATCATGCTAAGTGAAATAAGCCAGACAGAAAAAACAAAGAACTGTAGGACTTCACTCATATGCGGAATATAAAACTGAAAGCAAAGAAAAAAGAAATGAACAAACAAATAACCCATGGACACAATCGATAGTTTAATGTTTATTTGGGGACAAGTGGGTCAGGGAGAGGAGAAAGGGGAAGGGGGTAGGAGAGGAGGGGGGGAAGCTAAATATAAGGTGATGGAAAGAGAAGTCACATTAGGTGGTGAACTTATTATACAACAAGTTGACAATGCACTGTAGAATTGTATGCCTGAAACCTATGTAATCCTTGCTAACAGATGTCACCCCAATGTCTAACAATAAAAATGAATTTAAAAAAAAAGACATAGTTTGTTACTCACGGTTCTGAAGAGGAGGAACCACACTAGGAAGCACCAGGGTTAGTCAGGAAGCAGAGGGAGAGGGAGGAGCTACAGGCAAGAGCCTTTATTATGGTTTCCCAAGAGTGAATGGGTGAGCAGGGTGAACAGGCTTAGGGTTCACTAGTTGGAATAATTTCAGCAGGTTCTGGGACAAAGGAGCTGTCCCTAGTTGTCTGGTATGTGGCCCAGGAGTGACTAGGACAGGTAGAATGTGAGAGCCTGATAAAGAAGGTGGCTGGGGTATAGATTCTAGGTTGGTTGGTTTGTATTTGGAAAGCACTCACGGACAAGTTGTTTACTATCTCTAAGAATTGACTAACCCTGGGAGGTACAATCTCTCCAGGGTCAGCAAGACCCTAAGATGTCAAAACATCAGACTACACTAAAAAAAGACATGGTTAATACACTCCAGCTGGACAATTTCTGGCTATTCTGAATTTAAAAGCGTACAAATTTACACACAAGCCACATGGATGTATTCAAAGCTAATTGATCCCTAAAGAACTGAGATGGGTCTTAATCGCCTGCAAGAGAGCCCCTCCTATGTAGAGAAAAATGACAAAAAAATGAAGAAAAGCAATGACAACTAGAAGATCAAAGGCAACTATCTGGACCTAGATTGTCTGGGTTTAAAAGACTTGTTAAAAGCTAGTGCTTCCATCTTTACAAGAGGGCATACTTCACTGCACAGAAATTTTAGTGTACATCAAACACTACCAAGTAAAATTGCAACGATTTCTCTTAAATCCACCTCATTAGCAAGCTACATTCTGTAGTCTAGTGTATGTAATACTCATGCACACACCCACACATGCACTCAAGCGTTCACATAAACACATAGCAATAGTTTGCCTAAATGTGAGCTCAGCATCAGACACCACCCATCCCTGCCACCAATACACACCATAATACACATTTTCAAGAGTCTGTGTTTAGTGGGTCCAAGTTGACATAGCTGAATGGGCCTTTTGTCTTTCTCCAAAGCTTTGAAATGCATTAAGACGAAGTAAAGTTAGACCTGCCTAGTTTGACCTCATAGCTTTCTTGATACCAGAAGCAGTATTTTCAAATTTAAGAGTGCTATCTATTCCAGGAAATGTTTTATTCATAGTCATGGCAAAATCGAACACCAAATTGTCTCAAGTTCCAGCAAACATTTTATTCTCTTCATTAACGTCTCAAAACCGTTAGGAGCCCACACCTGAACAAATCCTGTGGCAATAAATGTGGATGTTTTACAAAAGGGCGGAAGGAAGGTCCAAAAGGATATAAGTTTCTGTTAACTGTATTTCTGAGTATTTTTCCTTAGTGAAGTCCCCCACCAAACTTGAATAAATTAGGCACAGTGTCGGTAGAAGTAAAAGAAGTAATCTGTAAAGAATATTCCAGCAAAGTAAGGATCCGTTGAACAGTCAGCTAAATCCTGTCAGGAGGAAAAAAAGAGAAGAATTAATAGAAGAATTAACAGTAGTTAAAGTGTTTTATTTATTTATGTATTTAATGGTTCATTTCTTTCCCACTTAAAAGAAAAATAATGGCTTACCGGTGCAGCTACACGGAAATGGTACGTGCTATCAAAGAAGGGGGCTACAGGGAGGCTCCAGACGTGCTGGTATCCCTAAACAGTGAATGACAGAGATCCACTTTACAACCACATTTTACACTTAATTGGAAAGAATAGAGGCTGAAGAAGCATGTCCCTGACTTGTGTAGGAGAGGTGTCGGTGACAACAGGTTTTGATATGGATTGCTAAAACAGTCTGCAGTTTCTGAGTAGGCACAGGAGACGCCGAGCAAAGCCCAGGACCACAGTCAGCCAGCAAGGGAAACCCTGGCGTGAGGCTCACGGCATCTCTCAGTAGGAACACAGGCTGTACTGCAATTCTAGACACAGTTCTGGAACAGAGATGTGACACTGAGAGCTGGAAAACAGTACCTGTGTCATTTCCTGGGAGATCTCTTGGTGGCTCTGCATCCCTTTGGCCTCCCTTTTCCTCTGGAAACATATATTTCCAAGTGTGAATTTGCACTGAAACACTATCAATGGCTCTGTTGTACTTGAACAGACAAAGGAAAGAAAGGGTAAATGGAAAAGCACTTACTAGCTCCTACGGGGCTACAACTTGATAAGAAGAGGGACTAATGGGAGCATAAGTTGGAAATTCATTCAAAGTTCCAAATAAGCATTTTATTACACAAAGCTCACTGATGCCAGCATGCTAGCTCATATGTGATTACAGAAACTCAATCTCAGGTGACTCTTGTTACAGCCTGAATGTGTGTGTGCTCCCAAATTCACATACTGAAATCCTAACCTCAGTGCTAGGAGAGAGCCTTCTGTGATTAGGTCATAGGGTGGAGATGTCATGAGTGGAATAGTGCTCTTACAAAAAGACTCCAGAGAGCTCGTCCCTGCTCTGCCATGTGAAGACACAGTGAGAAGATGACCATTTATGAACCAGAAAGTACAACCTCAACTAGACACAAAATCTATGGGCAACTTGATCTTGGACTTCCTAACCTCCAGAACTGTAAAAAATAAATGTTTGTTGTTCAAGCCACCCAGTCTGTGGTATTTTTGTTGTAGTGGCTCTAAATGACCAAAACAATTAGTGAGGTAACATGACAGTCTCTAAAATCTAATGTCATAACTTAAATCACCTCAACATCCAAATTTACTTCCACAGATTTTAAAATGATTTTTAGATAATATTCCTTCTCTTTTCACTGCGGCCAGATTTGCATCTATCTGAAGTTTCCAGGATTTCAGATTCTGCAAAATCCTGGTCTGGGTAGATATTGTTTGAAGCAGCAAGGCTAACAAACACAGGTAGGGATGTGGGGTCGAGCCCCATTAGAAATCATCAGTCTTTAAAGCCCTAAGAATGGAAGGCCTGCCAGAAAGAATGGTTCTTCTCTGGAGGTTGGCCCATTAATCATCTTCAAGAGAATGAGATTCATCTGTCTTTAGAAACAATCTTTTTGCACAAGTGGGACAGTCAACAATTTCAGTTAAATGGCTGACTTAGTGGCTCAAGATGATCTTCTGTCACTTCAGGGGATATATCGTTTAAGCTTCTCTCCCTCCTTCGACGCCAGGAATGAATGAGGAAATGTCACTGCAGGTTACTCAGGCAGTGCTAGAGAACAGCAGTACACTTAACTCGGAAGAGGAGTACATGTAGCTTTTGCTCAGCCTCGGCCTTATAGTATGGTGGGTTCTGAGTCATGAAATATTAGCTGCTTGAAACAAACTTTTCCAAGACAGAGCAGTTGGGTTGAGTCCATAGCTCATTATAGGAAAAAAAAAGTTGATGTGATAGATAGCATATGAAGCCTGAGTGAAACAGAGGAGGAGACAGAGCAGTGGGGAAACAGATGCAGGAGAAATAATAGAGCTGGGAAAGCAGAGGGAGAGAGGGGAGGACAGAGAGAAAGGAAAGAGGGAGAAAAGGAAGGGGAACAGAGAGGAAATGTGGAGGGATGAGAAAAGGAGAGAGGAAGAGAGTCAAACCAAAAGATACAAAATGAAAACCATCTATCTTCATGGTGAGTAGTAACTCATTGTATACGAGTACTTTTTGAGTGAAATGGGTCAAAAGTCTTAAAGCACCATAATTACTTAAAATTGCTAAGAAAAGATTAAAGTTTGTGATTTTGAAAGAAAGGCAGTCATAATAAAAGCTACCACTTACTGAGTGCCTACCCTGTGCCAGGAAAGGGCAAGGTTCTTGCATATCTCATCTCATGGGGAAGGCAGGAAAGTGTGGGTAAAAGGATGGGCTGAGTTTGGAGCCCAGCTCCACTGCTTACGAGCTCTAAGTTTCACGATAGATTTTTTAGCCACTCTAAACCTAAATGTTCCTATCTGAAAAATATAAACTAGGAAAAAGACAAAAACAAAAAGCAATCTCAGACCCAGTATCAAAGTGTAGAGTGTATGGCATATAGTCTGTGCTCAGTAAATAGTAGTCATAATTTCACTATTATTAACAGTGATTCCCAGAGCAGCTCTACTTGTTATGGTGTAATGTCAAACTCATTTTATAGATTAATAAGCAGTAGCTCAGAGAGGATACATGGTTTCTTCAAGATTACAGACCTAGTAAATGACAGAGATAAAATTTGAACCCTGGTCTACTTACCTCCAAACTCTGATTTCTCTTTTCAACTACCCTGGGAAAAGGAGGTGGTGTGTGCATTAGCACTGCTACAAGGAGCTCACAAAAATGTGCAGTCCTCCCATTCAGGGGCCATGCTATTACTCTTGTTTGCACCCCATTTCAAAGGGACACAGCCAGCAGTCTGAAGCTTGTGAGCGTAAAACCCAAGGTCACTTCCACTTTGTGGGTGTGAGGGTATTTGCTGGAGCCTTTCCATTCCAATGGAGAGAGCCTGGAAGATCTCAGCACTCCTTTTGTAACCCTCTTCCTCAAATTGGCCCACATCTCAACCCAACCATCATTAATTAGTTAATAAAACTGATAACTTTCTACCTCCTAACTTACTGATAAAAAGCATGTGAAGTAATTCAGATTGGTTATTCAAATAATAATAGAAATGGAATTTTTTTTTACAATTATGCACTTACTTGATTTCCAGAGAGAATTTGACATTGGTGGGTGTATGTTTATTAACAGGGATATTGAAATTATAATTTCCAGACCTAATTATGAAAAAAAAAACCCACAAATCAAAACATGCAGGAAAGTTTTCTAAAGGCTTTTTGCTACTCATTATGTATCATGTAAACTGTGAAACAGTCTATAATAAATAATAAATACAGAAAACCAGCTTTAACATGGTATAGTTTTATGTTTTTCAGAGATATAGCTGTCAAATTTCAGAGTGATCTCTTCCAGGTCTTAATATATAAAATATACCACAAAGATTTATAGTTTGCTAGAACCCACAATGAAATGATGAAAAGTCAAACCCCAGGCCCAACAGACTAAACACGCAGGAAATGACTTTGGTTCCCCTTCGGAAATACAGATTTCAGAAGACAAATAAGACAAGGTCCTCAAGCTAACAACCCTCTCGAAAGGAGGATTGGAAATAATAAATACCAGCTTTTCTACTGTAAATCACTCCATTTTAGGAAACATTAGCAGGAAATATTATGCACTTTTAAAACTTGAACCAGTGAAAATTATTAGAGTCCTAATTATCACTTAGTAATGGAGACACTTGTAAGACAGAAATACTTATATAGAGATTCCTTCCCCACTTCCCTTTGAGAGAGATACTTGGGGAAAAGCAGTTCCTTTGATTTATATTGTAAATGAAAACTGCAGCAAAATGGTGTATCATATCTAAGTTGTTATGACATGGTCATCCTTTAAATTATATGCAGGAATAACTGAAAATGAGATAAACAGGGAAAATAGCCAGTCATCTTAGAGTCTTAGTAAATACTAACCTAAGTTGTTTAAAATGAGAAAGCAAAAATAAAGGAAATAGATTTGCATTGGGATCAGAAGAGCTTCGTTCAACTAGAGGAAGCTTAGATAAATACAATTCATTTCCTACTCTGTGCTTCTGAACATCTGTATGCTTCAAGGCAAGCAAACTCAGTAGATAGTATCTCCATCTTACAGATGAGAAAGGGATATGCAGAGAGAATAAACATCTTGTCAATATTCTGGAATTTAAATCCAAATCCTCTTTCTGTTCTTCATTATATCACCCTACCAAATTAATTAATGTCTGTCTCTGACTCTTTCAAGGTTACTGAACCTTGAAACAATACTAACAACAAAATGGGAATAAATAATACCAATCTGGAGATTTTGTAAGAATTCAATGAGATAATAAATGTGAAGGTCATAAACAAATCATTAAGCCATACAGTTTATTTTTAAAACTCAGGACCAAAAAAGAAAAAAGGCTGAGAATCCATAAGATTTGTGACACGTGTTCAAAATATAGGGCCTTGCCTTTAATCTGTCAAGAACCCAATACACATTTATCAAAGAAAGAAAAATAACTCTCCATTCTTAATGCCTACAACTTGTATATTGTGCTTGCTGAAGTTACTTGCACTCCATGCTTCTAGATGCATCATTGCCTTCATACAAGTGATACAGCATACACCAGAGATGAATGTTGCTGATAACTTTCAGTACATGAATTATTCCTCCTAGCTAAAAAAAGCTACAATAAGCTATATTTTTCAGCAATTAAAATAATGATATCCCTTGTTATTTAAGTATACAAATATTAGTACACTCATAATGGAGCTATTGGTAACAATGCCTTTCTTGTCTATAAAATTAACTAGCAGCTTTGTACCTATGGTGTGTGTCCTCAGAGAGTCAGCCACAGAGCTGCCCCTAAGCTTTTTGCTCTGGATGTACCCATTAAATCAGGAGACTGGGAACTTGGAGCCATGGTTTATTGACATTTGCTAATACCAACCATTTTATGATTCCCTCTTCCACCATGTAAAAAATGTGTTTTTACTTAAGGAGCAATGTAAGCACAATTTGCTTTTATCATGTGGTTTTAGCTTTTATTCCAGTCTCAAAAACCCAGAGCCTGAGTAAATTCCAGTAACAATCAGGGAGTAGTGGGGAGGCATACCCACCCGCACTGAAGACTTCTACTGCAATACCGATGGTCTATTATTTGCTGGATTTCCATAATCTGAATAGAACTGATGGTTGTATCAATCCCTGGGTTGTGAAAAAATACAGAAAATAAAGTAAACTCTTCTGCAGATGGAAAGAGCAATGTGCTCCAGCACAGTGTTCAAATTGGAGAAATCTCAATAAGAATTTCTTAGATAAATGGATTCCATTTGCATTCAAATAGAAAAATCAGGAAGGGAAGTAGGGTTTGTTGTTGTTACAGCAAATTTTAAGAAAACTAATATCAAAACAAAACAATACAAAAAGAAGCTCCAATAGACAGCCTCACAATATCCAAAAGAATTTCTGGACCATGCAAATCTTACTAAATTGAAATTTATTGAAAATGGATTGGGCAACATGAAATGCAATCTGGCCAAAAAAGACAGATTTTTAAAAATGAGAAAACAGAAAACAAACTAAAAATACAGTCAGAAAAATAGAGGAAGAGGGCGGGAAGTTTAAATAAATTATTAAAATCCATGGAGATCAACCAGAACGTGTCTAGTAATGAGTGACCTTTTCTAATGCCTTCTTAATGGTTAGGCTGACTTTGATTATAAAAACATAATCCCACGAGTGTTTGCACCAAGGTGCAGCCTTTGATCCTATTCCTCACTCCGGTGATGTTTTCATGACTTGTTACTCTGCTTGGGTCCACAAATCAAAGAATAGAGTCACTTAAATTAAAACTTACAGTCACTCCCCCAGTCAGGGTTGGTTCGTGCATCTCCTGCCAACAAGGGCGTGCTCCTTCTATCTTCTGAAGAAGAAAAATTCTGTTAGTCTTTCAGGCTTGTTCAGGATAAGAAGAAACACAGTGTGTACCCTAGTTTGTTTCCCTACTCTTTCTCCCACCTTTCAACCCATCACATCCTTATTCCATTTCTCACAGTAGATTCTCACCTTTCTCCAAGAAGCCTTCTGCTTTGAGCTAAATTGTGTCCCCAATATTCTCATGTGTGAAATCTTATCCCCTCCTACCTCAGAAGGTGACTATATTTGGAGATAGGGCCTTTAAAGATGTAATTAAGTTAAAATGAGTCTGTTCAAGTGAGCCCCCATCCAATCTGACTGGCATTCTCATAAGAGAGGGTTAGGACACACAAAGAAGTATGTATTCATAAAGACCTTGGAAGGACACAGTGAGAAGACAGCCATTTATGAGCCAAGGACAGAAGCCTCAGAAGAAAACAGACTTACTAACACCTTGATCTTACACTGCTAGCCCCCTGAATTGTGAGAAACTATACTTCCGGTTTTAAGTCACCCAATTATGGTATTCTGTTAACAGCCCTAGCAGACTAACTCACCACCCCAGGTTAGATCCAGGGAGCTCGCAGCCCCCTCTTTTCCAATGCCATAACATTTATTACTGAATCTTTTATGTGATGATCAATCAGTGATATATCTATCACTATATAAAAAGGCATGTTATTTCTATTATTGCTTAACTTTTCATGTATTTTTGCCCTTTCTAGACAACTGCAGAATTAGGGAACCTCCATTAACATTCTTTGAATCCTCCATAACTCCTAGCATAATGTGATCCACATAGGAAAAAATTGAGCTAAAGGTACAGACTAAGCTGCAGTAAGCTGAAAAGAGGAAATCAGATCCCTGGTGTGAGACCAGAGCTTGCTTATGGTAAAGGAAGCTGGGGGAGGCATTATGATTGGCACAGCCAAATAAGGTATTTTATTTATTTATTTTTAAAGCTATACATGTCTATTACAGAAACTTGAGATGGTACAGTAAGTTGAAAGTGAGAAGTAAAAATTATCCATTATCTTACAACCTTACTAATCACTGTCAAATTCCTTCCATTCCCCTTGCCTGCCACAGTCTATACATACTCATATAGACATCTAGGATAACCCTTTGCCTTTATGTGTGATTTAAAATTAATAATAATTGTATCCTAAGCATATTTTCTGGATATGAAATAAGTTTTGGAAACATAATTTTTAAAATTACACATATACCATTATTGTTAGAAATTTATATATTTTTTTATAATAACTGCAATGACATATCCTTTTGTGTCTTTTTTTTCAGTTACCGTTGACCTTCAGTATTATTTTGTATTAGTTTCAGGTGTACAGCGTAGTGGCTAGACAAGAAAAGGTAACTATTTAGATGATGGTTGTTAAAGCTGTGTATTTTTTTTTTATTTTATTTTATTTTTTTTTTTTGCTTTTTGGTATATGGGTAGCTCCCTGACTGGGAATCGAACCCAGGCCGCAACGCTGACAGTGCCAACGCCAAAGCCTTAAGCCACTACACCATCAGGGAATTCCTGAAAAAGTGTATCTTTTTAAAGTGGATCGTGAAAGGAATCATTTAGTGGGTTGCTAAACAAACCTAACAAAAGAATTTTAAAAGTTTCACAGTTTTTAACTTGCAGATCTTTTCCAAGTATATGTACTTTTTATTGCATTCTTTCATCTGCATTAAACAATATAATTCTGTATTTTTAATATAGTTTTGGACAAAATACCGAGACATTAACCTCTTTTTTTATAAGAGGCATAAGTTAATACACTGTGTGCTGCTTTCATGTGAAGTAAAAAGGGGCACAACTTAAAACAAGTTTCTGTTCAAGTTTCTGTATGGAATTTCCAGATGGAAAGCAAAAGTGACAGTGCTCATTATTTGGGGGCAGTCACTGCCCAGCCTCTGTCCTGCTTAGTCCTTCTTACAATACGTAGAAGGGCTTCTTCACTTGTCTGCCCACCTAGCTGTGAGCTTCTGGAAGACCACTTCTTGTCCACTTATATTCCCACATAAGACAAAGCCAGGCTCAACGGCAGGTCCTCAATAAATATTTGTGAAAAGACAGAAGGAAGAGAGGCAGGCAAAGAAGGGAAAGACCAGGAAAAGTCAATCATATACCTTCTAGAAAAGTGTTTCCTCTTGCACACTCAAAAAGGGATGGATGCAGAGGGATTCAGGGAAGGGATGTAGAAAGCTGGACATTTTTACCCTATTAGCAAATGGGAGTGAGACAGAATTTGAAGGCAAGGCCACGTGATACTTTCCATGAAGAAGAAATGGATCTTGATATATAAAGATTTTCTAGAAAATTCAATATTTATTTCCCTTTATATATGTGCTATCTGCAAGGCCTCCAGATTGCTTGGATTCCAGCTATTCCCATAGTAATGTTCAAGCACATGTCTCCTGCTATGGGTTTTGCTTACGATTATTCCCACAGAAGGCTGTGACTTTACAAGGCAAACGAGGCACAAAGACAAGGGAAAACCAGAACTGCTCTCCCCCTCGTTTCCTTCCCCTACCTTTGGTTCTACTTTCTTGCTGAAGTTGCAGGTGAAGGGCTCATTAAAAATTCTATAATTAGAACTACAGAGGTGCCTCACTTCCACAGAAGATTGTTTTCAGGTTCCCGGAGACATAGAATCCTATGATAAGATTTAGTATAAGATTTGATAACAGTATTTTTAACAGTAATAAAAGATAAAGTTGAAGAGAGATCATGTTGCAGATTTAGAATTATGAAAATGGCTTTTCAAAAGCAGGATTGGAAATAACAAACTTTAATTCTCCTATAGAACACTTCTAATTTGTCGCTTCTCTGAGACAAGACTATTCAATTCTGAAAAGTTTATTATTGAAAGATAATAAATTCTCCTGTTGTCATATAGGGGTGGCTCTCATTTTACAAATGCCTTAGCAATATTCACTATAAACTTAACATAACATACATTCCCAGTTATTTTCATTGTAAAGTTGAAGATCTATTTCACAATCAACAGATAAGACCTTTCATTAAACTAAATTAGAAACTTCTGGAGAAGAGGGCTTTAAGATGGTGTCCAAACAAAGCATGTCCTGCTGTGGTAGGTGTATTTTGCACTACTTATAAAACTGTGCTGATGGCTGAGTTCCAATACAGCATCTTGGATAACTATTTCTTTCCAGAGTGAACCAGACTCATGCCAAGAAAACAAGTCAATGAGCCCAACCAATCAATGACTGAGTCCTTTAATACAGAAAACCATTTTCTTTTGGCCATTTGCTCTTCTCTGAGTTCTGATCTCCAAAACAAAATAAGCATGAATTCCAGACACCTTTTTGCTATGTGAGATTTTTAAATCTCAATAAATCTGTATAATTCCATGGATTCCCCCTTTCCCAATAGGCTTCTCCCTTTCCCCATAGGCTCTTTACATTTTAATATTTAGTTCTTCTGCCTATTTAAGTCTTTATTGGTTCTATAGAAAAAAATTTGTCTATTACATTCAGTTGGTTTTTCAGGGTAAAAGCTCAATATTCCAAAATACTCACCTTCAATTTCCTGATTAGTCTTACCTAAATTTTTTATTAAGTGTGGGGAGAAGGTACAACCTTTCTGAAAGACAGTTTGCACAATCAACTTAGGCCCAAAAGAAGAATAATGGCTTGACTTGGGAATGTCATAAAAATGCTGATTTCCCTTCTTTTACTGTTAGTTTTACTCCTCAGGAAGGAGACTCATAAATATGTTCTGGGGCTTCATAAATTGTTACTTAATCACACTGAGAGTTTTTCCAGGTTTTATTTTTTTTTAACCTTTTAATTTGTTTTCATTTCTATTCCTTAATTTTTCATTGGTCTCCAAAGCCTCAGAAACATCTGGTTGAAAATCATATTTGCCTGGACTTTTCTTCTTTTGGATTTAGGAACCCTGGGGTTATACGGTTTCCTTAACAGGAGGAAAGCATGGACCAGCAGCAGAAGAGAAGGACCTTTCCTCAGATCTCAATGGCTACAGGCAAATTTGGGTGGTCAAAGGGCATTCTAGAACTACAGAGTTGTTACTTTCTACAGAGTTGTTACTTTCTTCCAGAGTTGATCCCACCTATGTGCACACACTGAGTCCAAATAAATGAAGGCAGAATGGGAAGAAACTCAGGACAGGGAGGCAGGGGACCCAGATTCCAATCAAAACTTTGCTAGTAACTCACTACAGAACCTACCCTCAGCTAATAACATGCTGAATGGTAAAAACTGCAATCTTTTCCTCTTAAGTCAAGAACAAGACAGGGATACCACCCCCATCACCACTGTTATTCAACACAGTACTGGAAATCCTAGCCAGAGCAATCAAGCAAGAGAAAGAAATAAAAGGCATCCAAATATGGAATAAAAAAGTCAAATTCTCTCTTTTTGCAGATGACATGATTTTTATATAAAGAACCCTAAAGACTCTACCAAAAAACTATTAGAAACAATAAATGAATACAGTAAAGTTGCAGGATACAAAATCAATGCACAAAAATTTATTGCATTCCTATATACTAACAATGAAACACCAGAAAAACAAACAAAAAAAACCAATATCTTTTGCAATTGCAACAAAAAAGAAGAAAATAAATAGGAGTAAACTTAAGAAAGGATATGAAGAATCTATACACTGAACACTACAAGACACAATTAAAAGAAATTGAAGAGGACACAAAGAAATGAAAAGATATTCCATGTTCATGGATTGTAAGTATCAACATAGTTAAAATGGCCATATTACTCACAGCAATATACAGATGTAATGCAATTCCCATCAAAATATCAAAAATATTTTTAAAAATAAATAAATAAATATTATGAAATTTGTATGTAATTACAGAAGACCCCAAATACCAAAGCTATCCTATGAAAAAAGAACAAGGCTGGAGGCAGCGTACTCCCTGATTTCAATTTATACTACAAAGTGACTATAATCAAAACAGCATGGTATTGGCAGAAAAACAGGCACACAAATCAATGAAAAAGAATTTAAAACCTAGAAATAAACTCACATTTATATGGACAGATAACTTTCAACAAAGGAGCCAAAAACATACAATGGAGAAAAAAAGCGTCTTCAACAAACGATGTTGATAAAATTGGAAAGCCACAGGCAAAAGAATGAAACTAGACTGTAATCTATCACAATTAACTCAAAATGGATCAGACTTAAACATAAGATCTGAACCAATAAATTGCATCAATTGGTACCAAATTTATGGATCTTGGGTTCAGGGAGAAATTTATGAATTTGACCTTCAAAAGCAAGGGAAGTAAAAGCAAACGTAAATAAATTAGACTATATCAAACTAAAAAGCTTCTGCACATCAAGAGAAAACATTAACAAAACAAACAAGCAACCAATCAAATGGGAGAAAATATTTGCAAAAAACGCCTCTGATACAAGGGAAGGTCATTAAATTCGCAGAACGAGGGGTGGGGGTGTATCAGAGAGGTGAGAATACTAATGCACAGTTTGATTGTATGACTTATTATTAGTATATGTGCCAAATTTCAGCCTACTTGCATCTGTGTTCCTTCAGATATCACCAAAGAAGCACATCAAATGTGAAGAAAACCCCAAGTATGGATAAAATTAATTTCGTGCCATCTTTAAGTTCCTCACAAAACAAGGGAAAATACTTCAAACCGTCTTGGAAGAGATGTTAGTGGTTTACAGGGACTGTTGCCCTGGGAAATCCATGGATCATAAGTGGCTTTTCAAGCAAGACAGAAAGTCAGCTGAAGATGACCTCTCTCCGGGATGCCCTGTTGAAGCCACTTCCTCAAACATTGTCAAAAAAGTTGAAAACCTGTCATGGAAGATGCCAGAATGAATAAAAAGCAGATTGCAGAAATGGTTGGATAATCACCTATGACCATTTTGAATATTCTCCATCAGCATCTAAGGATGTCAAAAGTCAGTGCAACATGGGTACCGAGAATGCTCACAGTGCTTTAAAAACAACAGCACATTGAATGTTCATGACAGTTTTTGGACTTCTGCAGAGACAACAAAGATGAAGTTTTCAACCAGACTATCGCTGGAGATGAAAATTGGGTTCATCATTATGAGTCTGAGTCAAACCCAGAGTCCATGCAGTGTCATGAAAAGGGCACATCACCTGCCTCAGAAGTTCAAGGTGGCTACTGTTTCGGGGGGGATACGGAACTATCTTCTGATAGATTACAAGGGTAAGGGTGTCACAATAACTGAAGAGTCTGCTGAAACAGTTAAAAGAATCTGTGAAGGAGAAAAGAGGAAAATGGATCAAATGGGATCTGCTTTTGCATGACAACATATTCATGCACAAGAGCTTGGCTACTCTTCACAACTGTGGCTTCCAAACATTAAACCATCCTCTCTATAGTCCAGACCTGGTTCTATCTTATTGTTTGTTCTCAATGAAAAACAGCTTTGAGGGAAGAAATGTACAGACAATGAAGAGGTGCAACTTCAGCATAAAAACAAAACATTTTTTGAGAGTATAAATAAACTTGTTGAAAGATCTGAAAAGTGTATTAGGGTTAAGAGTGAATATATTGAAAAGGAAAAATAATAAATAGGTGTTTTTTACCCTTATTCTCCGTCATTCCGTGAATTTCTTGACCACCCCTTGTAAGGGGCTAATTTCCAAATATAAAAAGAACTTGTACAATTAAATCCAATCCAATTAAAAAATGGTCAGGGATCTGAACAGACACTTCTCCCAAGAAGATATAGAAATAGCCAACAGATTTATGAAAAAAAGCTCAACTTCACTAGCTATGAGGGCAATGTAAATCAAAACCACAGTGAGATATCACCTCAACATTTGATAAGATGGCTATTATCAATGAGACAAGTAATAACAAGTGTTGGAGAAGATGTGGAGAAAAAGGAACCCTCATACACTGCTGGTGGGAATGTAAACTGGTACAGCCACTATGGAAAACAGTAGAGAGTGTCCTCAAAACATTAAGAATAGAGTTACCACATGATCCAGCAATCCCTCTTCTGGGTATCTACCCAAAATGTCTGAAAACTTTTTTCTGCAAAGATATTTGTACCCTGATATTCACTGTAGCATTGTTCATGGTGGCCAAGACAAGAAACAATTGAAGTGTTCTTCAATAAATGATTGGATAAGAAAATGCAGTACATACACAATGGAGTATCACTCAGCCAAAAAAGATAAAAAACTGCCATTTGCAAAAACATAGATGGACCTTGAGATCACCATGCTAAGTGAAATAAGTCAGACAGAAATAGTCAAAAACCATATGGCTTCACTCATATGTGGGATATAAAACTGAAAGCAACAAAGGTATAGGACAAACAAACAAAGAAACAAAACTCATAGATACAGACAACACTTCAATGGTTACCAGAAAGTAAGGGGAAGTGAGGAGGTAAAGTGAGGAGGGTAAAAAATAAACAAATATATATAAACATATTGGCTTATCTTCCAGGTGCATGTTATGCCTGAACTTCCCCAACTTGTTTTTAAATTAGACATGACCAATGTCACTTGTTACCACCACATCCTAATAAGCCATACTAATACAGTAGTAGACTCTCCATTAACCAGAACTCAAGCCACCGGCAATAAAAATTGAAGAAATAATGCTTTAAATAAAAATTAAAATAAAATCTCAGCATGTTATGCAGCTGTACATCATGCAAAACCTGACTTTGTATGAGGGGGTATGCAAAGTCAGGGCCTGAAAGCAAGCTGATATTCATTCATTTTTCAAGAAAGCTGTACACAAGTTTGCCAGGACAGCATTATCTATTGATGTAGATCCAAAACCATCCATATCCATTTCTTCTTATCCTGTCCCAGCTACATCATCAGGTCCTCATGGTCCCTATGCAATGTTTATCCAGTAAACTCTCTACCCCTACTGTAACAGTTATTAAGTGTATATATGCATGTTTTCTTTCTAAGTTACTTGAAGTTAAAAAAATGTTAGTGAAGTTCATTAAGTTGAAAAGTGTATTGACTGCCATTTAACTAAAACTGCACACTGCTTTCACGAAGCTGTTTTTATAATAACACTGTGTTACATTAAGTTTGTCTTTGTTCATCTTAATTTGCTTTTAATTACTGTATTTCAATATTAATATCAAGGCAAAACAGAGTTTATGGTATGGCATAGTATGGGGTATAGTTTTAGTTAGGCCTGTTTTTAATAGTAACTCTCAAGCAACCAGAAACTACATTTATCTGGCATCTACCAATCCACATGGCTGCCAGTTAACTGATTCTACTTTACATATTTATTGCTATTATTTGCATCATCATTACTATTTTAAACACTCAATATATGTGTTTATAGAAGTTTCTAAAAATAATAATAAATTAGCATACATGCATTATATTTGCTCTTACAGAGATAATTACACTTAGCCCCTAATTAAGTTTCCATATTTTTAACATGAAAATTCTGGATCCTGATGGTGTTCGGCTGTGCTTAAGTCTAGCCAGTCCCACCTGTCTCCGCCATGCTCCCTAAGAAACAGGCTCAAGCCAGGGGCAGCAAAAAGGTGGAGCAGAAAAAGAAGGAGAAGTTTATCCAAGACAAAACTTCTGGTCTAAAGAATAAGAAAGGAGCAAAGCAACAGAAGTTTATCAAGACTGTCACTCATCAAGTTAAATTTGGTCAACAAAATCCACGTCAGGTAGCACAAAGTGGAGCTGAAAAGAAATTGAAGGAAGATGACGAGAAGAAAGCATTGCAAGAGCTAAATGAACTCTTCAAACCTGTAGGTGGTGCTCAAAAAAGAAGTAACGGCGCAGATCTCAAATCTATGGTATGTGCATTCTTCAAGCAAGGACAGTGTACTAAAGGAGATAAGTGTAAGTTCTCTCATGACCTGACTTTGGAGAGAAAGTGTGAAAAATGAAGTGTTTACAATGATGCAAGAGATGAAGAACTTGAAAAAAATACTATGGACAATTGGGATGAGAAAAGACTGGAAGAAGTAGTGAAGAAGAAGCATGGTGAGGTGGAAAAGAAAAAACCCCAAAACTCACATAAGTGCAAGCATTTTGTTGAAGCTATCGAAAACAACAAATATGGCTGGTTTGGGGTGCGCCCTGGAGGGGTGATATTTGCATGTATCGTCATGCACTTCCTCCCAGATTTGTGTTGAAAAAAGATTAAGGAAGAAGAGAAAGAAGATGAAATTCCATTAGAAGATCTAATTGAAAGAGAGCATTCTGCCCTAGGTTCAAATGTCACCAAAAATTGCTCTAGAATCTTTTTTTGCATGGAAGAAAAGGAAAAGACCAGACAAGATTGATCAACTTGAACAAGATATGGAAAGAAGGAAAGCAGACTTCGAAACAGGGAAAGCACTAGTGATCATTGATTATGAGGTGTTTGAATTTCATCCTGAACTGGTTGATGAAGATGATGAAGCAGATGATACCCGTTACACCCAGGAGAACAGGTGGTGGCGCGGTTGATGATTCAGTGAGTGTAAATGACATAGATTTAAGCCTGTACATCCCAAGAGATGTAGGTGAGACAGGTATTACTGCAGCCAGTCTTGAAAGATTCAGCACATAAACTTCAGAAAACAATGAAATCAAATGAAGTGAAGCTTCTGGAGGTTGGGCTGAAAATGTTGAAAGAAGTGATTTAGAAGAGGACAATGAAGGGGAGGGACAAGGAAATGGAGCCATTGATGTTGTCCCTATCGATAAAAATCTTTTTACTGGGAAGAATTTGGATGAACTAGAAGAAGAATTAAACACACTTGATTTAGAAGAATCACACCAAACAAGTCAATGAAAAAATTAAGCTGGCTCAGCATGAGTTGAAATTGACTGCATTAATTTTTTTGTTATTGTTGTTAATTTTTTTCCACCTAGAATTCTTCAACAGCAAGCTTATTTCCCATGTTGCTATTCTGGAGGGCTCACTCTCCTCCAAAAAAGGAGAATACTCCTTATGTCTTGCCTTCTGACTTTGGCTGCATCTCATAGTAAGTTCAGCGTAGTTCATGATAAATTGAAAATATGATGATCAGTGCAGAAAATGATTGATTGCTGTAACTGTCCACTCAAGTAGGAAGTGTAACTGCTTTTCCAGCTTTTGATTTTCATTGGGCACGTGTTATTACAAGGACAACGTAAATTTAAATTTAAAATACGCTTTAATTAATTCAGTTTTTAATGAGTGATTTTATCTCTTTTGTATTTATATGTTTAAGACTGCCTAAAATAGGAACACTGTATTTATAAAAGAAACTGCATATGCAGGTTCAGTATTGTATCTCAACAATTAGGAGGACATTTAAAATGAAACTTCTTTAATCTGACAGGATCAGCTGCAATGCCGTGTTAAACTGTTCTAAACTTCCCTCTTCTTTTTTACCAATAAAGTTATAAATAAAGTTATAAATAAATAAATAAATCATACATTAAAAATAAATAAATAAATAAAATTCTGTTGCTGAAAAAGCCTCTGTGTGTGTGTGTGTGTGTGTGTGTGTGTGTGTGTCTAGGAGGAAGAGGAAGAAGATATTTTGAAAGTGGAATGCCAACCTTGTGTTTTTCACTGACTTCAAGCTTACCCTGAACTCATTAGAGTTTCTAAAGGCTTTTACATTTGCCCTCCTTTGTTTGGGCAGAGAGCCCAGATACTACATTATTTTTTAAATACTAAGTGAGCCAAAAATTTACCCATCCACATGTAATTACTTCAGTTGTGCAACTATTACTATCTTTGTTGGTAACAAACACATAAAACCCTTTTACTTGAATCAACCAAAATTTTATCTCTGGGCAGGGAATTCAACTTAACAACAGGGATACATTCTGAGAAATGTGTCATTGGGCAGTTTCATCACTGTGTGAACATCAGAGTGTACTTACACAAACCTACATGGTATAGTCCACTACAGGCCTAGGCTAGATGGCGTAATCTATCCCTTCTAGGCTACAAACCTGCAGAGCATGCTACTGTACAAAACAACACAAGATTAAATCAAGCACAAGCGAAAATGATGCAACCAAGAGACATGGTAAACATGAAATGTATGAGGTTGCTGCGGGTATAACACAGCACACTGTTTTACAGCAAACTTTTTTAATAAGTAGAAACAGTACACTCTAAAATAATGATAAAATGTATAGTATAGTAAATACACAAACCAGTAACATATCATTTATTATCATTATCAAGTAGTAGTATACATAATTGTATGTGCTATGCTTTTATATGACTGGCAGTGCAGTAGGCATGTTTACATCAAAATCACCACCAACATGTGAGTAATGCATTGCTCTAAGATGTTAGGATGGCTACAGTAGGCAATAGAATTTTTCACCTCCATTATAATCTTATGGGACCACTACTGCATATGTGGTCCATCACTGACCACATATGCAATAGTTATGGGGTGCATGACTATATTCTAAAGGATTGCAAGTTTGTCTATTTTTTTAAAGATCTTACCACCCCAAATAGAAGAGCAAAACCATTAACAGACTATTCAAGTAAATATTGACAAGGAAAAAAAGAAATCCTCAGGTTGAAAGCACTAGTTGTTTCCTTTAAACATCCTTTACCTGCCCATGTTCTCTGATGGGGTTCCTTCTCCTTGGACTGTCTTTGCATGGGACCTGAGAGGATACTTCTCATCCCCCAGACAGAGCAGCAATAAATCTCCTGACATGGCAGGATCTCACAGAAAGTGATTTCTGGAACTTGGAAGGAGGACTGTGTAGTAGCCAGAGATATATTAGTTGCTGCAAGGCATTGGGCAAGGGAGAAACAAGCAACAAGGTTAACCTGAATGGCTGCTTCTTCTGCTGACAATTTACATGAAATAGAGGCTCGATTTGAGGGTGAGGAGTATGACGATCTTACTTGAGGAGGAGGAGGCTGTGGTGGGCAGGTCTGGCTCCTGCGAGCTGGTGGCATTGCTAGAAAAGGAAAAGGAAATGATTTGTGAAAGAGGCTTTCAAGGATCCTTCTCCTCAAAGGAAAACAAGACTAGAACTCTCACCTCAAAGGCAGATTTGGAGCATGTCGGTCTTGATCTTTTAAGCTAAGTATGTAAAGGGACACTATCATCAAGGCACTGTTAAAAATAATGACAATAAAGCATTATGTGGCAGATTTGATTCCAGATATATCACACACAACCAGCTGGCCAGACGTACTCTCATAGGCCACACAGGTGGGGGTAGGGGTGGGGGTGACCATGGCTGACAGAATCGCCATAGAAACCAGCACAGCTATGATTCTCTGCCCTGGTGAGAAAAAGTTCTTGTCCTCCTGGAGCTCATACACTCCTGGGGTAGTGTATCTGATGGATTTTTCCACAGAGCAGCCCACTAGCCCTGGCAAGCTATTTCAGAAGCATCTGTCACTAGTGGAAGATTACAAGAGGAAGTGTGTAAATCACCGGAGGCAGCCCTCTGGCCCTTGCAGAAAAAAGGCAGAGCCAAGTTTACATCCCACTGGTGGCGGAGGTGCACACTGTGGCATCGGGAGATGAAAGGTGGCACAGGTTTAGTCAGCTGTGGGTGTCAAACCCTTTGGCCACTGCTGATGTCTTCCAGCTGCCTGTCTGTCCAGAGCACAACACAGCAAATTGGACAGAGGAAGCAAAGAAATGCAATAAAGCATCCACTTCCACACTACATGGCTTCAAAATAATGACTATATATTTTCCTCCTGATAACAAGAACTTATATATCCAAATGGAAGCTTTCCTTAAAGGTTCTGAGATTTAGAAAACTATTCTCAACAATACTCATGCATCCAAACACTTGCATTCTTCTATTCAGAGCAATCTTTAGAATTCTCTCACGAGTCACCCAAGAAAGTTTGGTTGGTGACCTTACAATCTCCCTGTGTGCTGGGCCTGACACGAGGTGACCTAACATGACTTCCTGCCAGGTTGACTTCACACCTGTCAACTCAACTCCTCAGTATTTTGTGCCCTAACAAAGGTGGTAGATGGCCATCATTGAATATACACAAGGTATGTGCCACATGTTGAATTCCACTCATAAAAATAAAAAAAGCCCTGGAGTGTTCTCAGCAGCAGCTGGGTACTGCCCAGGAGGCAGCCCTGCCTGGGAAAAGTGGTGTTGAGCCCCAAAGATGGCCTCAGATAGAATTTGTTGTGTCACCCTGATAGTTTGCTGTGGTCCAGTCTCCCTTTCTTTGTTCTCCCACATCCCCCACTCTCTGTCTCCCTATTACTAATCCTTAAATACTCTTTCTGATTTGTCTCTGGCATCTGCTTCAATGCACAGTCCAAGAATTTGTAGGATCATAGAATGACATGGCCATCTGCTCCTCTCTTTCAGGGAGAACTCTGATTTTGATCCTTTTCTGGTAAACCATAGGCCAGAAATAAGATAATAAGCCTAATTCCTCCCATTTATGATCTTACCGGTCAACAATATTGGAATTCATACGACCTGATAAGCACATTTAAAAAGTAATCTCTTTATATCAGATTTAGACTTCCTATAACCTTCCCATTGGGTTTCCATGGGAATCTGTGTCTCTAGAGAATGCTAAGCGTGTCTACTAAAAATAGATGTTCACACTCTCCTGAGTTGGGAATCCCAGCCAAAGACGAGCTCACTTAGGAGAGGGAGCAAAGTACAACAGCTTCTAGCAGGAACTCCATGGAGTGCTGTCAAACACCTGGTGGTGCCTCCCACAGTCGGCTGTAGCAAGTGAGAAGTTACAATGCTAAGGGGAGACAAGGACACAGAGAGACAGCGTGGGCTGTCTTCTACAGCTCGGAAGTTGCTATAGGTGACGGAAATGGAAGTACCCTGGCACCTTCCCCTACTTTGCCTCTGAGAATGATTGTCTCCCCTGAGACAAGCCCATAAGCCAGTCCTTTCCCCATACCAACGAAGCATTTTTCAAGGGACAAGTGAATACCACTTTCACCATGTGCATAGTCAGACTACAAATGAGAATGACAGAGGCAAGATGACCAGGGCTCAAAGGCTGAGAGGCCATCACAGCAGCAGCATGAGCCTGAAGACCAGAGGCTGGAAAAGACTCCTGCATCCCAGGAAGGGATGCCTCCACCACCCTGAAGAGGAGGGATGGCAGTCCAACAGAACCCAGTGCTTGCAGAGCAAATAACTCCGTCCTGGAGTTATTTGGCTTTAACTGCTGAGTAAATTTGGTTACAATTTCATCATATCATACATCTTTGAGTAATCCCACGGTCATTTTGGTGTGAAATGTCCACTGAAGAATCTAGAAGAACCCTAATAAATATAAATGTCCCAGGAAGAGTGGATTATACTACATTGCTTTACTCACTTCCCACCCCACCCCACCCCACCCCCGGCCACCACACCCCAAGTAGACAGGAAGGAGAATGAAGAACTCAAGAAAGTTATTTGCAAGACTAAAATAAAATACACACAAGCACACACATTCATACATGTGAAAGGCACACTGAGCTGTTAAAACATATCAGTTGATTGAAAAAAAAACCATCATTCTTCAGCTCACATTTCAGTGCAGAGAGCCTATGCTTGTTTTCTTCACAGTGTGAATTTTTAAAGGGCTGCTTCACCTCTAAGCTGAATCAAAGGTCAATGCCCATTTTAGAGGGCCCCTCGTCTTCAAAGTAAATGGAAGGGCATTCTTCAGTTCATACGAGTATATGAGAAAAGGATGATGGGAAGGAACAGGAGGTTTACATATAACATAACATTGAAGTTTGTCTTACCAAAATGTCATCACAGCAATGAGAGTTATAATCAAGGTCTGGAAAATCCAGTTAGGGCACAACTCTTTTTTTCCTGAAAAATAAACCTATAAAAAGACTCAATAATGAGCAGGGATAAATCAACAATGCTAATTGCAAGAAGGACAACTGAAGACTCCTCCCAGCATGGATACTTGCTGCCCCCTGGGGCTTGTTTGTATCTTCCCTTCCGCCTACTCGCCCTTCCTCCTCTCCTGTCCCTGCAAACAAAGCCCTGCTGGTGCCCACCTGCCCTTTCCTTAACACCGCAGGCTACACCATCTCTCTGGTCCCTAACACCCTACAGGACCACCGTCTGTACCATTCACTGAGCGCTTATTCTTCAAGTTTTATGTGCGAACAGGACCTACCAGACAAGACACTGTCAGTACCCACACACCCATCTCTTTAATTAGGCTGGAGAGATGTACTGTCTTAAATGGGACAAAAACACGGTACTGGCCCATTTCAAATGGTACCTATTAGCCCAGTGAGACAAGGCTGACCACACGTACCATTTGGAATGGGACAGTACCATTGTTTTCTGCCCCATTTAAAAAGGTACATCTGGTCAGCCCACTTATAGTAGGACACTTTTGAAAATCAATACGTCTTCATGATGTGATAGCATAAATCCCGTGGAAGAATTTCGGGTATCATGACAAACCATGGAAACGATTTTTGTGGCATGAAATACTAGTAAGTGCTCCTTAAATCTTACACATCGCTATCCAATTCTGCCACCTATTTTTAAGAGTTCTTGTGTCTTATTTATTCTTCTATATTCATTAAACACTACTATGTACAACACTACAGGGGGCATGAAAATAAGTAAATTACAGTCCCTAAGAATTGAATGAGATAAAACTTTAGGAATGATACATATTAGCATAAAAACTTGCCTATGAGAAATGGGTCAAGAACTACAGGACAGACAGCTGTGCAACTGCTGGGCAATCTGGCTGAATAGACAGGACAGGTTTTCTGTCCCCTTAAATAAGGTGCTTCTTAAATATGAGTTTTCCCAACAGGGAACATTATATTTGCTTCCTCCTGGGAGTAAACCAGGTCAGACAATTAATTTCATGAACTCATCCCAGAAAAAGTGCTACATAGCTCATTGCTGAGTATCACCATGGTCACCTTCAAAGCACTCCCCTTAGGAAGCTGTGCACCAATGCCTGTGCCTAGTCCACCCTTCAAAGCAAATTTGGAACTCTTTTCTGGAATGGCCATCAGAGCTGTTGATGTTGACAACTAAGTCCACGAACTTGTCACCATGTGCTTACGTTGGCAGCACTGTACAAGCAGCTCGGTAAAGTGTCACAACCCTGGCAAGGTTACTTACTTACTTGGCAAGGTGAGGACACCTTCCCGAGTGTGTACAGCACTGCCAACGTAAGCCCACAGTGGCAAGTTCATGAACTTAGTTGTCAGATTTTGGGCACGACCACAGCTCTGATGGCCATTCCAGAGAAAGAGTTCCAAAATTGCTTTGAAGGGTGGACTAGGCACTTTTGTTGGTGCATAAGCTTCCCAAGGGGAGTCCTTTGAAGTTGACCGTAGCGATATTCATTAACAAGGTATGTAGCACTTTCTCTAAGATGAGTTTGTGAAATTAATTGTCTGACCTCGTATATAGGGTAGAAATAGGCTTTTGATGGGGAGGGAATTTGAGGATGGAGGTAGTTAAGAAATTAAGCTTAAAATTGGTCTTTGTTTGAATTTCTTAAATATTAATAATGGTGAACACTTATACCACATTTATTATGTGCCATAGACTCTTCTGAGAACTTTACATATACTAATTTATGTAACACAATTATCCTCAATAATCCTATGAGGCAGGTACTATTATACACATTTTAGATATAGGAAAAACGAGGCAAAGGAAGGCAAAGTTTCTCATCCAAAATCACATAGCTAGCAAGTCACAAAACCAGGATATGAACCAAAAAATATTTGGCTCCAGAATCTGTGCTCCTAACCATAATGTTATGCTGCCTCCCTTTTTCTGTCTGTAAAAAGGAAAAACACTGTACAACTTAGTGACTTACTAAATGAACTCCTTAACCTGGTGATCCAGAAACTGTCTAACCTACATTTTCAGTCTTAACCATCCACTCTCCTCCCTAACCAACACTCACCTACTCTTTCAACAAAACCAGTGCCAGCTGCCAGACCTTGGCTTCTACCATTGCATTTGAAATCCCTCCTATAGCTCCTTTTACTATCCAGCCTTGAAGGCCCGGCTCCTGTAACACTCCTGCAGCACTCTGAGCCTCTGCAATATTTATCCCATCCAGCTACGACTGTTCTTTGTCTTTTCTTCTGATCTTCCCTGGCTATCCTGAAATTCTTTAGGAGAAGGGGCCACATCTCACCTTGATCTGCCTTCCTCAGACCTCGGACAGTCACTGCAAGAGGTCTGTCTCCAAGTTGAATGGGTGCTCTTTAATGCCTATATAATTTGCTGACAGTGTCCATAGCCCAATCCCCCACCCCACCCACACCCAAGATACTGAACCACTTAATGTTTTTAATTTACATCATGAGCCTTCAGGGAATATCTTCAGATTGATCTCTCCATTCATGCATTCATTTGACAAATATGTTTGAGTACCTACTATCTGCCAGTCCCTGGGACACAGTAGAAGGAAGGCAGACACAGGGTCTGATCTCACAGACCATACATTCTAGTTAATGTTTTGAGATAACTGCAAAATGAAATAGATTCTTTGGGTGCAAGATGAGAGCTATACAGGTTGCACATGACCAAATCGCACCTATCAGGGCTGCCATGCATGTAGATACCATCCCATCCATCCCACTGCAAACTGGTTAGTAGAAACAGCACTTTCCCTTCACAATATTTTTAATGCTTTGTGTTTATTGAGCAACCTGCTATGTGCTGGGCACTATGTTTAATCCTATCAACAATCTTTGTAGGGTATAATACTATCATAATGTCTATTTCTCAATGCAATTAAGTAACTTGTCCAAGAATACTTCTACGTATATATTTATCCATGTATTTATGTTCATTGTTACACCAAGGCACTTGTCAGCAGATTAACATTGTAGTAGTTTTGAGTAGAATATTTAACTCTTTCTAAATCTTTTTAGAACAAATAGTTCAATGCAGAGTAACATGAAAAGTAGAGAGTAAACTAAGGCAATGGCCCTAACATCAGGTCATCCCTTTACAGGATATAGATTAAGGTCATGAAATACCTTCCCTGGGGAAGGACCAGCTCTGGAACACTGGTGGATCAGAGGGAGCAAGCTGAGTTTCACAGCTATCTAGGACTTGCAGCTAGATAGGAAACATTGCAGCTTCTCCTTCACTGACACTTCTCAGCAATGGACAGAATGTCCTTTAAGTTAATGAATGGTTAACCTTCACTTTTTACTGTAAATGCTATACAATTTGATGAAAGTTTTCTATTCATTAATAAAGTCATCACATTTTAACCTTTGCAAGCAAGTGAGTATTTATTCTACATTTGCATATATAGAACTAAATATCAAAGAGAAAAGAGGGATTTGAGGATTAACTGATATCACTTTGGGATCTTCTGAAGTCAAAGATAAGGGACTAGGTAGAGTCAAAGCATCCACACAGATCCGACAGCCCAGGGCCAAATCTTTATAGAGGCTGATTGGGACACTAGAGATAAAAACTGGCAGAATAATATTTCTGAAATAAACATGTTCTGTATGCATTTCTCTAAACCTCTCTTTGAAAAACCAGTTAATATCCATTCAAGATATGGTATTTAAATACCTGAAGTGCATAAGGAGGCAAATTAGGGAATCCATCAATAAATAAATGAAGAAAACATCGTGATCAATTTCTCTAAAGACTTTTTTCTATAGAAATATCATCTCTGTTCATTATAAATGAAAATTTATTTACCTTGTTGGATCTTTTGGCAATGGCCCTCCTTGGAGAAGATGCACTAACAGCTCTGCTAACTTTGCTTTAAAAAGAAAGAGAATTACCATTTAAATGCCTCTCCAGGACTTATATGACAAAGATCCAAGTTGTCATTAACAGAGTAGTATGACTTCTTTTGCAATACAGTGGTAATTTGAAAAAGAAAAAGTCAGGGCAATTGACAGTTCCTTTTGTGGAAAAGAACCTTAGTAAGCATAAATGAATGCATTAAATGTTGCATTTGTTTTTTTCTCAAAATTATACCCTAGGAAATGTGCATTTACCTCCTTAAGTAATAAAAAATAAAAGCTTTTTTCCCTGAGGACCAAACATGGTTTTCTAAATTTAGACATGGCCACCTCTGCTAGTCAAAGGCAAAGCTACCCTTTTGCTTAAATATAGCATTTCCTCTAACAACTGCTTTTAAATAGATAGGTGATGTTTTGTTTCATTTTTAAAGCTGCAACAGAAAAAATAAGAAAATTATTATATAAAGCAATTGTGTTCCAAAACACCCTAAAAGAATAGGAACTACATTGTCAGAAAGCAATGGTTGCTGCTGGATCTAGCTATGGAAAGGCTCCACCCCTTTCTTCACATTTTTATGGCAATCCTGGATATACCTGATTGAGCTTGCTTCACTGACTGAGGACTTCCAACTACTGAGCCATTTTAAGCTGGCCAGCTTTCTGTTCCATATTTCTAACTCTTCTATTCTTTCTTCAAGGTTGTTGGTTAGTTTGCAGAGCTGCTTCACTGCACCCACATTTTCCATAAAGATCTGGTCCTAAAAATGAAAATAATACGGAGTGCATTAATTTTCAGTTAGAGACCACCAGAGAACTTGTCCATAGCCCTTCAAAAACAGTTAGAATATACTATTGAAAATGGTTATATATACACACAACCTCAAGTTTATTTGAGATTAATCTGGAGAAGTTTGCAACTTAAAGTGGTCTTGCTAAACTGCTGGCTGGTTAATAAAATTGCTTATGTTCAATTTGCAATAAAATGGAAATATGTCCTTGTAACTCAAGAGAGACAATGGAGCTAAAAGACATTGTCAAGTTTGGAAACTGAAGAGTTATTTTCAGTGGCCATTATTCTATATTTAAAACCCATAAAAACAAAGTCAAAGCATCACTAAATCCTTATAAGAAATGACTACAGTTTTTCCTGATAAAATGTGCATCGAATTGCTCAGGTGAAGGAAGGAAGCATGAAGACCTGGGCTTTCCTCTGAGTTCTGTCACTTACTAGGTGTGAGACCCCAGGGAAACATAACAACCTCTCTGAGCTTTCAGTTTCTTCATCTGTGAGAGAAAAATTCTTGAGGTGTTCATTTCTGCTTTAACATCCCATGAACTATCATATACAATTTATATTTCAGCCTAACTTCCAACAAAATTTGAAACAACAGCACACTTAATTCTTCCTGTTCAGAAAGTCACCGATACATGAGCAAGAGCCAGAAAGAGGAAACCAATCAAAGCCATATTGTGAAGGCTGCTCTTCCACCACCCACATACTTCAGTTGTCACAGGGACACGTGTCTCTGTCTCTCAGCCATAACGAAAACCCTGGAAAGCTTACCAATCCACACCCTGATGGCTCTTCTTCGTCCCCTGTCTGTTTGTATGTTTAGAATGCCACGGCGCCTAGAGGCCCAAAGAGAAAGACCCCTGTGGTGGGGGATCAAACTCTGCAGTGTGTGTCTTTGAGATTCTCATCATGCAACCAAAATTTTAAGAATTTAAAGCCACCACTCAGAAAGGACTCAGAAGCTGAATAATAGATTTAAGGTTTAATTCATACAGTTTAATCCTTTTGGTGCAGCTGTCAACTGCTTTCAATCGAAGTTGACTGTAGGGGCACCCAGCCCCATGTTGTCTGCAAGTTTTAGTTGTTACTTAGTTGTTTTAGGTTCATTTATAGAGTAATTAGGACTGAGATGGGCAGTAGCCTGGGGCATTTTGAAGAGCTTCCCTATCTGATGCCCACTGTCGGTTAAAAACTACTCGTACTTCGTAATTGAACCTAATTTAATTACTTAACTCTGTCTAGTTATTACTAACCATTTTATTTGTTTGTGTTTTTTTGTTTTGTTTTGTTTGTTTTGTAGGTAGTTCCCTGGCTGGGAGTCGAACCCAGGCCATGGTGTTGAGAGCGCCAAAGCCTTAGTCACTACACCACCAGGGAACTCCTTATTAACCATTTCAGATGGGACCCACTAGTTCAGCTAAAATACAAAAATGACTCAACCAGCTTGCAACCAAAAATTTCTCATGAGACCATGGGGGAAAGTGGCAACTGCATCAAATCACACAAGAATCTTCCACCCACTGTTTAAGACTTACTCTGGTGACGGTACATATATAGACATGTGAGCATGCTTTTTGAAGGAAAGTAGGGAAGTTTGACAAGTACTGTGCACATGTAAACAACAGAGGTATTTGTGAAATCATGGCTATTCTCTAGCTTAGAGGGGGTCCCTTATTTAAGCTTTGTCTTTTTCCATAGCCCCCTTCACACTGTGTTCCAATCATACTGAACCATTTGCCCTTTGCTGAACATATACTGCTTTCTCTAGTCTCTAGAACTAGCACAGGCTGTTCCCTTTAATTTAACCCTCTATCTTCCCCCTCCTCCCACCTTCCTTACACTTAGTGTAATATTTATATATATATTATAAACACCTAGCAACAAGGCCCCACATCTTGTCCACAGCCAATTCTCCAGCACAGAGCAGCAGTAACTCAGTACGTGTTTGATGATTAAATGAATGAATATTCTTACAATGGTAGTTTATGCTATGAGAAAGTGAAAGGTCATACACAGCATTGCTCTCTAGTGAGATGAAAAATAAACTTCCAGTTTATTCTTTTATCTGAGATTTCTCTCAGGAAAACAAAAAGACTAAGGTCTAAATTCCCTTTCCATGGTAGGAAGTGTCCATGGAAATGCAGGTAAATAAAGCAAAGTAACACTAGTGTTTTAATGTCCCCAGTGCAATGGGATAGTGGTTTAATTATACCCAGCAAATTGGTTTCCACTCTGGTTAGGTCCTTTTCCCTTTAGGAGGAGACTGGCTCAGGAAAGAGATGGATGTCCTTTCAATCCCCTTTGCCCCTAGAAAACCTTTGGACTCCGCAGAACACAGTTTGCAAGCTCCTGGGTCCCTTGCAGGTTTGGCAATAAATGAGCCCCCAACATTGGGGAACAGCCAGGCAGTGAAGTTGATTTCTCCTCTCATTGAGAACTACAACTTGTTTTCTATCAACAACACTGAATAAGAAGGGTTACTAAGCCAGACGGCAAAGAAAACTTGGCGAAGTTGAAAGAGGCTCTTATTTCTTTCTCAGTTAAAGTCAGTCCTGAAAATCTCTCATTGTGGCATCTTATGTTACCTGGACTGGCATTTTATAATCAGATCATGGGACTAAAACACTCTGTAATTGAGCATTATGAGAATGATTGCCAAAGGGAAAAAATTATCTTTAGTCAATGGGTGTGTCTGCATTTGCTTAGGCTTTGGATAAATTCAGCTTTAGATCTTTGTCCAGGAGTTTATTTTGTGAATAGTTCTCCAGGTCCTGACATGGATTTAAAAAAAAAATAGAATCCCCAAACCAGAAGAGCAGGCTGCTGAGAAGGTATGGAGGAAGCTCAGACCTCCAAGTGAATTTCTAACAGGTACCTGGAGAGGAGGCTTGCCTCACATACATACTTAATCTTGCAAAGAGGAGCTCTTGGGCTCATGTCCCTGGATGTTGTGTTTTGACCTTAAGTGGGAAGAGCACAGCTTTACGAGTATAAACTTATTTAAAAGTATGTGGTTCATTGTTGCCTTTAAAATCCTTGCTTAATTTTTGTTACTTTCTGTTTAAGTGCAGTTTTCTATGGAAGGTCTTCAGTCTTTTGAGACAAGTTTATATTTGAACTAACACATGTCACCGTCTGTTGCAGTTCTTTGATTTCTTGTCTTCCCTGGGTTACTGACTAGCTCCTTTTGAAGGCAGTCACTGTGTCTTATGACTCCCCAGGGCCAACTCAGTACTGACCTACAATCTGGCAGTATTTCATAAAATTAAGGCCATGTGTATTTTATACCCCACTACTGGTAATATGTCCCAGAGAAAACCTCCTACAGATTCACAAGGGGGCCTGTGTGAGAACATTCATCGCTGCGTAGTTTGTGGTCAACAGAATTGGGGTGGGTGGGGGCACTTGAGAAGGAGAATGAAAAGACACAGACTAAGGAACTCCATGTATAAGACTATGAGCAGATGTACACAATTCAAGGAAATTTAAAACACATTCTAAAAACAACACTAATAATATTCCAGAAAGCCTGAATATTTGAGGCTGTATATGCATCACATTAGAGTGGTTGCCATTGCTATGGATGGGTTGGATGAAGGGGGAGATGAGGATGAAGAGAGGGGAAATGCAATCCAGCAGAAGCACAGTAAAATGAGGACTATAGTACATTAACTCTAAAGTTACAGTAATAAAGACAAAGGGAAAAAAAAATCCTCTGGGGAAAAAAAATGAAAGGGATTTTATGTCTTGAGAGACACCACCCTTGCAGAAAGTTTCTTTATTCTTTAGCTCTCTACTTAGTTTAATTAGCTTGAAGGGACAGTGATAGGCTGAATAGCTAAGGTGAGCTCAGTAGCCCACGTGCTTTGCTAGTGAAGTCCAAGCAAACGACACCTACCCGCTGGGGGGCAGTGACTCAGACCTATGAGTCAGACTTCACAGATAAAGATAAGTTAGAACTGGTCAGAAAAGGAAGAAATTATACTTAAAGACTTTCCTTCTTTAAAAATTACTCAAAAATATTCTCTTCGAAAACTTTAGGATAAATTCAGTTATTTTAACTAAGTTCCCCTTTGGTAAATGAGGTGTGAAATTCCAGGTTCTAAATCACAGGCCTATCTTCATTGTCAAAGCACCGCCACCACCTGATGACACAGTGTTTAAATGGCAGTTTTATACATCTGGGACAATGACTTCTTTTTCCACCACTTCATTACAAAAATTTTCAAGCATACAGGAAAGTTGAAAAAAATTGTAAATTCCCAAATATCCACCACCTAAACTTCACAATTAGCATACTGTTCTATTTCTTTCCCATATCTGTCCGTCTATCCATTCAATTAATTTGTCTTTTTTAAAGGCATGGAGGGAAAAATGAGCAATAACTTTTTAAGAAGACATAACTACAAAAAGAAATTTCCCAAGGAAACAATGAATGGCCTACTTCTCTCTAAAATTTTTACCAAAAAATAAGAGAAACATCTCCCTGCTTCCAGTGCAAGGAAGTCCAGGAGAGAAGAAGGTGATCTACAAACAGTGACCAGTTAGTTGTCACAATATCCAGGGTTGGTTGAAATAACATAGGAACTTGAGGCTAATCAGTCAACTGAGTGCAAAAGGGAATTCTAACCCCTGACAGTAAACTTAACCACAACCACTGAATAAGTTCTTTCCTTCCTTGATGGACTTTTAAACCAACTGCCAAGCAAGACATTCAAAAGCCCCCATTTAGATTCTGGGCTGGCTATTTGAACTTAAACTAATATAATCTTTTATAACTCAGACTTTCTATATTGAAAAATAAAAAATATGTCACTGTATTTTTTAAAATTATTTCAGAGACACCTGAAATGGTGGCATCTCTGAATAGCATTTGGAAAAATTTATTAACAATTAATCATTTATTAAGTTCTATGTTGTAGATTTAAAAGTTGTTGTCCTAAGAAAACTTGCATTGACAAAAATCATGTATTAAAACAATAGCTTCTTCAGTGGGGGAGAAAGTGATTAAAGTAGAATTTTAACTCACCATAATGAAGTTATTTTTTTCTGTAGAACTATAAGGAATACAATAATTTGTTTTGTATAGCCATAAAGTTGACCTTAAAATCCCCAAAACTTGTTGAGCCAAGTTTTGGACAAAGTTTTATCTGATGCTGAAAATCATGCCATATATTATCAGTAATTTTTCAATCATCAAAATTAATGATGTTTTGGTAATGTTCATTCTCCTCTCATCCCATCCATCTCACCCCATTTCTTTGTTGATTCTCTCTGCTCACTTGCCGTTTTGGCACTGTGCTTGCTCCATGTTCTCCTGCTATGGCTCAGCCCCTCCACATTCAGAGGTCCTCTCCTTCCTCTACAGCCCTCACTGGAAGTGCTCTGTTGCTTTGAGTCCTCTTTGCTTTTTATTCTATATGAACTTGAAAGCCTACAGGGACAGGCAAGTAACAGGAAGCAGAGACATGAGGACACATTAAGCCTCCCTGGGTGAGCCACCCCTCGGCACCATGTTACCAAATTGGGCATTTCCAGGGAATCAGAAATCTGAAATTTGTGTGAGGATCTTCTTTTTTTTTTTTTTTTTTTTTTTTTTTTTTTTTTTTTTTTTTTTTTTTTTTTTTTTTTTTTTTTTTTTTTTTTTTTTTTTTTTTTTTTTTTTTTTTTTTTTTTTTTTAATTCATTTTTATTGTTAGACTTATTGGGGTGACTAGGATCTTCTAAATTTTGAAGGTAGGCATCAACTTTAAAAAAAATTTTAAAACACCATGAGGGTGGAAAAGTATACAGGCTTCCAAATTGTGACGTGCATCCACAAGCTTTCCCTTATTCATTGATATCTTGATCCATGGCTGCCGCTTCCCCTCTACTCCACCTGCTTTCACAAGTCCCACACTCCCAGTCATCACCCCTGGACATTGCCATCTGACTGTTTGGCTGACATCTCAAACTCAAAATTGAACTCATCTTTTTGCCTAGACAACCACTTCTCTTTCAGACTTCTTTATGTTAATAGGACCAATTCTTTTCCTTTTCTTGAGATTCAAAACCTCCGGCATTAACATAAACACATTCTTATGAAAATCCATGATGTATCAGCTGCTGTACTAAACAATGCAGAATTGATGGGGGACATTCTCTGATCCTCAGAAGCTCTGTCTACTGGAGGAGACGTGCAACAGGGAGAATGACAACACAATTTTATAAATCCTCTAGAAGTTGTATATTCAGAAATTTAAGACTGTGTAGAAACAAGACCAATCCAGGCATCACAGAATTCATTAATTCATTCAACCAATATTCATTGAATTCCTACAATATTCTAAGCCCCAGAGTGAAAGCCACACACCAAGTACTGAAGAGACAGTTTTGAAACACAGAGATTTTTGCTCCTACACAACTAATTGGGGAGATTGGCAAAGAACAAGTAAGCAAACCCACAAGATAATTTCCGTTAGGGACAAAAGTCTCCCACCTGCTGTGAAAAAGTTTGCAGTGTGTAACCTGCATCAAGGCCCAGCTGAGGGGATGGACACGCTCTGCACCAGCCAGAAGGGACACCTATTTCTAATGACTACAAAGACCTTGCATCACTTTGCCAGTGACCCTGAATCTTACAAAGTGAAAATGAGTGATGTGGAGACTATTTAGATGAGATGGTCAGGGAAGGTCTTGATACTGAGATTCAAATGGTGAAATCATCAACAGGGAGAGTGTTTAGGGCAGAGAACACTCTGCAAAACAACTGTGAGGCAGAAAAAAACCCGGTGAGCACGAGGGACCCAGGAAAAGCTGTGAGTGGGAGTAGCGAGGTGGCTAGCAAACAAGACACACCTTTGTGTGCAAATACTGCGTATTCCGAAGGGTCTCAGATTATATGGGAGGTGTTTGGGGGCTGGTGTGAATGTTAGGAAATGACTTAGAAAGAGAAGATTCCATCCAGATTATAGAGGGTTATAATAGTGTAACCAATGAAGAGTAGCAGAGCGAGATTATATGATCGGAGATTTGTTGTATGTTTAAGGCAGATCATTCTACTGCCAGCTAGCAGTAGAATAAAGAGGAGAGATGATATACAAACGATATTACCAAAGTAAGAACAATAGGGCTTGCTATTTGATTGGATGCTGTGGATGAGAAAAAGGAAAAATTGAGAGGTCACCTGTGATGCCCTCTCTCCCTTAGTCACACCTTGTCCCAAGTTCCTCATGGATGGTGAGGTCCCCAAGGTCTGACAGTGTCTTCTGTCACTTGTCTGTCAGTCTCCTAGCTGTTTTTCTATCCATGAACTCCTTCAGAGTCCTCAAATGTCCTCTCTCCTTCCTCTGAACAAATGTAGTTCATTTATGCATCCCACAATACTGCTCATGTTGTAGCTTAGAGCTTTATTACTTGTCTTCCTGTTTTATCTATAAGCTACTTTGAAGGCAGGAACCAAGTTTTATTTAGCTTTGTACGACTCAAATGACAATTCCTGCCACATTATGGTTGAAGGAAAAGCAGAATCAATGAGTAAAAAGTAGCTACAAAGCAAGTTATAGTAGAGTAGTTTATAAAATGCAAAACACACACACAGATTAGTCAATGAATAATGATCCATAAAATGAACTTAATCTTTATATAGACTCAGTTGTGAATTTGTTTAAGGCAGTTCTTATATTTATGGTGTACATTTTTCTTATACCAAGTACACCTAATAATAATGCTCAAGAAATATAACCATCTGCTGCCAGATAATCACAGAAACAAATAAGTTGTCAGGTAAACAGTTAGATAAGCCAAAAGCCCCCAGGGGTCATGCAGGGTGAGACAATAGCATCTACCTCCTGTGGCCCTCTTACTCTAGTATCATTTTTATGTGCATTTCTAGTTTGCATTTTAGCTTCAAGAAATAGTTTTTTATTAAAAAAAAGTGTGGTGGGGGGCACATTTGGTGGAAATGAAATGGAGTGAAAAATGAAGAGACTGTATCTTAATCTGCTGTCCACCAGTTACTACAGCACATAAAGCCCAGGAAGTCCTCGCAAAGTTCCTGAAAGTGAGCAGCCCTGGATGTGGCAATCAAAGACACCATCTTCCCACACAAATGGATGTGAGACCAGGAAAGCAAGAGGCTCTGGGTACATCTTGCTTAATTTTACAATTAACAAAGAACATGAGACAACAGGATCCATGTTCCCTGTGTTCTTAATGAGAAAGAATAAAGAAAATATTCTGTGAAGTTCTTATAATGTAGAAGAGGGAGATTCTACAATGTGGAGACTTAAACCAGCAATTAAAGTCTATCTTCAGAAGGAAGCCAAAGAAGAATGCCAGGTTTCAAGGTGGAAGATGTTCATCTGCCCTTGGTGTTACAGATTCTGTAAATGACTGTGGCCTCAGTGATGTCTCCGTAGAGAACTGTAAGATCCTGTTACTAAAGAGAATCATAATTTTTCCACTCTGGACTCCTGCTGGTTTTACTTACCTGTGCACTGAATGCTGCCTTGGCATTGTTTGCTCCTTAGGTGACGAATGAACCTGGCTTTCTGGAAGAGGAATACCACACTCTACTTTCCCAGTGCTCTGTGTTGCCTTCCTAGGAAAAAGCTTGGGTGGAAGCCTCTCCTGGGAGAACCGGGGAGTGGCTCTTGGAACTCCTGTTGCTAATAATCCCAACTATTCCCATTTAACTCAACTGGGAAAGGGAACACACTGAAACAGGGGGAGAGCTAACTACTTTGCTGAAAAGTGAGTCATTAGGCCCTGGGCAGACATTACCTACAGAAAACAAACAAATCTCGCTCCTGAGGGTTCTAGGGGAGGGCCACAGCCAAAAGTGATACAGCTGCTACCAGATGAATAATCTCAAGAGTCCCCACTTTGTCAGCTTAATGACACATTCCCAAGGCTGTATCCTGAGACTGACAGCTGGACCTAGGCTCTCTTCGGTTACCCCAGAAAGCTTATGAAAATGCAAAAGAGTGAGGACGATTTTATTATACAAATACCTCTGAATATATCCTATATTTTAAGTAGATAGAAAATATTACATTTTAAGTGATTGGGAAAATTCAGTACTTAAGTGTGAAAAATAAATTTCTCATGATATACCTCTGAAGTGAAATGATAGCCTAGGTCTGAGGGAGAGATCAAAAAATTTCTTCTATAAAACAAGTGGGTCTGGGAAGTAGGAGGAAGTAACTCAACTTCTGCCACTTGGCCCTTTCAGTCAAGGACTGAGCAGGCCATCCAGACCCTGTTATCTGAGTATTTGTTGTCCAAGAACTCATAGGTAGAAGATTGTGCAAGGGTCTAACATGAAAATTCACCCTCTCCCTTGCTACTCCAAGTATGGCTTTCTAACCAGCAGGCATGGCAAAATTGGAGGCTGGTTAGAAATTTAGGACCTCAGATCGCACCACATTCTTGCTGAATCAGAATGTGCATTTTAATACGATCCCCCACTGATTCTTGTATACTCTGAAGCTAAATTGACAAATTATAAATTCATCTCCACTAAAACATCCCTTCCGGTTACTGAAAAATCCCCATATCAATTAGTCTTCCCTCTTAGCATCAAATATAATAATGCAATGTAAAGCAAGTCAGCCACAGAGTGTATTTGCAAATCTCAAAAAGATGCAAGATTTCACAGAATTAGCAGATAGATCTCAGAGAACAACTCAAATCAAACACAATGCACATCAGTACGTGAGAAAATGGCAGCCCAAGACCCCTTCACAAGTGAAGAGGAGCTAATCCACAAGGATGGTGACATTCCTTCAAAAAAATGATTTGAATATCAAAGAATTAAAACAGACCTTGGAAGAAGTGATGAGGTTCATAAATATATTTGTAAAAATGACCCACATTATGAATGTGCTGTGAAAGTCAAACATATAATTATGCTCAAGGGAAGAAAACCACTTTAGTCATCAGTCATTTCAAGGAGGAGCACATTGGTTTAATGGTAACTTTAATGATTGTATGGGAGTTATACTTTTCTAAGTTTTAGTTCCATTTTCCAAGATGAAGTCTAACTAAAGCTGCTGTCATTATTTCTCATTATGTCTGGTCCTTGCTTTAAGTGCACTGCTGCGATGTGAACTACCCGAAGCCCAGTTTCTCTCCAACAACAAGACCTGCTGAACTCTAGTGCTGATTGTTGCATAGTTCTTTTTTCTCTTCCCTGTGAGACTTCTTTTGGGTGCCTATGATCAGTGTGACATAATTGATACCAATTTATTCCACAGCTCGGTTTCCTGGTTGGATGTTTTAGCACATTTTGATGTCACAGAAGGGGATTTAGCTCTAGTGGCAGGTATCTATTCAGTGGTTACCTTGTCGATCATAAGGAAGTTCTCCAACATCTCTCCATTTTCACAAGTGACATCACCAACCTCTCTCACGGCTCTGGGCAGAATCTCTTGCACCTCCTGGGCAATCATTCCTAGACACAAAACACTCCAACAGTTTTAGTCAGGAAAAGACCTCTCTGGAGGAATTTCTCCCAGGCCTACATCAGAATGAAACATGGACCGCCACATAGGATGTCTTCATAACTAGATGCTCATCCCTTCTCAGCTTTTGCTTTGATCTATAATGCATTTGAAGCAAAGAGGGAATTGTGAGCCAAGAACAAGTAGAGGATTAAAGTGGGAGTGTCATTTTCTTGAATTTTCCTTGAGACTGAGCCAAATGTTGGAAGGAATGAATAAATTTCTCTACATAGAAGCAAGGGTGGGAAATGAGCTTGAATTTTTTTTCTTTTCCTGCAGGAGGACTTTGCCCTCTCAACAGTTCTTTCTTTAGGATTCCTGGATTGGAATAGAAACACCACTTGCCCCTTCTGTGACCCAGACCTGCCTACCCTGCCATCTTCTCTCTCCATCCCAGGACGGCCCAGTGCTGCCCCTCTTACAGTCTGACCTGCCTTCTGCCCCTCCACCCTCATTCCCTGAAGCCAGAGCATTGCAGTGAAAAGCAGCAACATAGTCCGAATACTGCACTGGTGCCTCGGGGTGCAAGAGTGGTGGTGGGAGTGCTGAGTAAAGATGACAGACATCTCTTTAACCTTTCCTGTTCTAGTGGCTATGGGTTTCACAGAGGGTTGGTGAGATCAGCAGGATGCTATCAGGTGCCATAACACACAACCTCCTGCTAAGGAGGGAAGTACAATTGTAATAGTCAATAATACCAAATCAAGAAGGGAAACCACATGTATACCTGTTTGGTGGGCACTGTTTATTCCCATTGCAGATGCAAATTCAGGCGTGTAGTCATATTCAACAATCCTCATTTGGGCTATTCTTCTCAGCTGTTCATTTGTGTCAACCTGATTTAATTAAAGAAGAGCAGATGTCACCTGCTTAGA
Organism: Lyroderma lyra; assembly: GCA_004026885.1. Classification (NCBI taxonomy): domain Eukaryota; kingdom Metazoa; phylum Chordata; class Mammalia; order Chiroptera; family Megadermatidae; genus Lyroderma; species Lyroderma lyra. Next base: position 145,492 of record PVJL010002764.1, read on the forward strand.
TATTTGCTATTCACATAAATGCCCAAAATGACCCAGAGAGATCAGGAATGTTGAAAAAGGGACTGTCTTTTCCTCTTCCCAAAGCATTTTAAGAAAACTTTGTATTTTTGTCCTTAGAGAAGCCAAAATTTCAAGGTTCATGTCAGTGACTTCCATCCACTGATTGGTAAACTAAATCAGAGTTTTTATGTCTCAATTCCAGAGCAATAGCTCCTTTATTCACTGTTCTTGCCTTCCTTCCCTCTTCTGAAAGGTGAACTCTGCTTCTGAGAACTGAGGTCGCTCACTTTGGAAAGAAAAAATTGCTGTTCAGGATTCCAAAGTCTCATTTCCAAATGTTCCAAACACACAGTATAAACATAAAACAAATACAGGTGAACCTGTATGTATAAGTTGAAAATGCAATGTTTAGTTCAACCTTTGTTGAGATATTAATATATCATCTATCATTGAATTGCTTTTGGACATTGCTCTGGGAAAATGTCTTCAAGTGGCAGATTGCAAGTCCTGGTGACCCACCTGCTGGGCCTTCCGAACCCAGAGCTTGCCCTCCCGAGGGTGGCTTCTTCCTGAGACCACTCACTCAAGAATAGTATCCTCCGAGTTCACTGCTCTTGAAGTTGTTAAAGACATTCCCAACCATCACTGCAAATTCCTCAAAAAAATCTCACTGAGTCTCAGCAAAATGTTAACAATAAAGACAACAGAGGGAGTTTTTCTTAAAGTTAAATGTTTGAATTCAAAGGATTCCCCTTTAATTTGAGTTGTTTTTCTTCTCTTTTTAAAAGAATTGATGGTATAGTAAGGTTGATTTTTTTTAATAACTTTATTCAACAAGTAAAAAGTTTAACAGTCCTCTAAATTTTCTTTTGTGAAAGGTTGTCACTTGGCACTTAACTTGTGAAATGGACAAGCCTTACTCCAGGCACTTGTCAGGGAGTATAATTTTGAACTCACTGCTGTTTCAATAACTGCTGTTATCAATAGCTTGGTTCAATGCATTCATTTTTTGTTTTATTCAACTAACATTTACCAATCACCTTTAACATATCACACACAACACTAAGTGTTGAGACTTCAAAAATGTGATTACCTTTTAAAAGTTCATGGTCTAGACAGGAAGGCAGACTTATCACATGTGATTATACTACAATGTGATATGCAGGGTGATGATGGAATTATGAATAGAGAATCATGGCAGCTCTAAGCAGGTATCTCAGGGGAGCATAAAGAAAGTCTTCCTGGAGATGGTGAAGCCCAACCAAGACCTTGGCTTATTCCAGTTCTCAGATAGGCTCTGCTCCTCTTACTTTAGGACACTTGCTCATAACATTTTACCTGCCTCAAAAGCAATTCCTTCTTACTCCCCACTCTCTCATCCCCCAATTTAAACATCCCTTCACTAGAGAAGCAGTTCTTGACCTCTAAGAGTAGAAAGAGTCCCTGCTTATGTGCTAATTAATGGCACCTGTTCTTTTCCTTCCTCTCACTAATCAAAGTTATCACCAGACAGCTAGTTGTGTCACCCTTACTATCTTTCTTCCCTGTATGTTATACACTCAATAAGAGTGAGAACATATTTGAGGCCATGGTGTTCTGTTCATCACCATATCACCAGTTTCTAATAGAATTCCTTGCAGGAATTAATATTTGTTAAATTAATAATTTTAAGATAGAAGTTAGTAAGGGAAAGATGTAGGGTAGAAAGGGAGGCAGAAAGGGTGAGACTAAGACAGAAATGCTGGTAATGAGACAAGCCCCGAGGCATCACATCTCTTGAATGATGTCTGTACAACAAAGGCAGAGTTTGACATTACTAGACTGTAAAGACTAAGGCCAGAGAGAAGAGGGCTTTACAGGTCATGTTGGAAAAGAATAGTCATAGTCTCACAGTGCTTTGTGCATTCCTTCATTCATCCAACAAATATTTAATGAGTAGTTATTATGTGCCAGATGCTATCCCCGGCACTGGAAATCAAATAAGTGTTTCTTATCTACAGCTTACATTTTAAGAAAAGTTCTATTTCTTAGGGTAAGACCTATGTCTTATACATCTTGGGAACCATGCAGTGCCTAGTAAAGCGTCTGATAAAATGAGCACATAGACCTTTGATGAAGAAAAGAAGGAATGAAAGAATGGAGGTGGTGAAATGGCAGAATAATCCCTGACACTAACACGGGGTCCATCAGGAGCCAGCCTGGACTGGTCTTGCATGTGCCAGGCCCCACCCAGTTCCCTGCCCCCTGCCCCTTAGTGCTGTGTTTACTTTGTCTATTTCTCTTCATCCCTATGGTTCTGGCATGAGCTCCCATTGGAGACCAAAGTGGAGACGGTATCAGTTTCTTTGTTGCATATAGAAAGCAGAGAAGGATGTGCCCTCACTCAGACTATATAGAGGGAAAATTACCCCTGGTGTTTAAATTGGAGACTCGAATACATTTGCCCCAAAGATATATTGCTAGACATAGAAATTAGCTTCTATGGTACTATTACCTCTGTATTTCAGACAGATTTTTGGCCAAAGAAAAATTTAAAGGTTGGCTTGGGGGATCTAAAGACCTCCTATAACATTGTTTCTCTTAAGAAAATGTTCTGCTTTCTGGCTTGTAGACTTCCCAAAGCTAAATTGCTTATATTGCATGTTCCCTACAAATACTCGTGCACTTGGCTTAAGGAAAACCCTTGAGGCAAGGGCTGTGCCTTCTTGGAATCCTTCTTCAGGAACCATACACAGACCAGCACTTAATGCCATGCCATGTGCATTATGTGTGTTGAGCAAGAAGCTACAAACTGAATCACAATGTCTGATTTGATCTTGCCCACAGCAGCTTTGGAAAGTTTTGATCATGAATGCAAATAGCCATCACTGTCATGCTGCCTCATGCCCAAGGTTTCTATATCATTAAGTCAAGAATTACATCACAGAGAAGACATTCCAATCTGTGGGAGTCCGGTTTGTTCAGGGAAAGGGATCTCGTTATGCACCACCTGGCTGTGGCCCATAGCCAGGACTATCAGTCTCGCCTCAGGAGCAGCCTGAATGACACTGGCTCACCCCAAGCCGGGCTGTTGGCCTGGAGGGGAGACTGCATATTTGACTTTCTTGAGCTCTTCATACTTTTGTCTTTAACTAGCTCACTGCTAGTGCAGTCAGGAGAACATATTTTGAGCATTTCACCTTGATTTTTTCCCCCTGGCTTTTATCTTTTAGTCTTTTCCTGCCTTGTTTTCAGCTTTTACTGCAGAATTCGACCGAAGCATTCAACTTTCTACTTCCTCATTTTTTTTTTTTTGCATTGACATTGATGTTCTTCACACCCCTTTGGTTTTCAGCCTACCCTTTTCACTCTAATTTTGTTCCATTTCCATTGTAAGACCTGTATTTCTTTCTCTAGTCTGTAGACACATCAATAAGCACAGTGCCACTGTCTGTGTTAGTTAAGCTTCTCTCCTCTTAGGCTGACTTCATTTTCCCAGTGCTTCAGTTTCACAGGTTTCAATCATATCTGCTTTATCTTCTCTGTGTCTTGGATATGTGTCTGAATGAGCACCAGAGATCTCCTCCCCCAGGACTCTCTATGCAGAGTGTTTGGATGCAAAGCAGCCTACACTGCCTTGAGTGAGGAGACCTAGAGTTAGGGCAAGGCAGCAACCTGTATTCATTTTCCCCAGTCCCAGTACTGGGCAAATGTTTTGCCACTGTTTGCAACATCTCTTCCAGGAGCCAGCTCTGGTTACCATGCAACTTTAAAGAATGAAGGATGCACACCTCCAGTCCTATGCATGCAATCTGATCAATGAAGAAGGGAGGAAGAATGGCTCTCATTTTTACAAGCTGGGAAAAAATGAGTCTGAGAGAGGTAGAGATGAAGTTCACACAGCTGTCAGCACTGTCATCAACATTACCATGCTCTCTTTTGTCTGTCATAAATGGCTACCAGGACAGAAAAGAATCCTAGAAACATGTATTTCCTAAATGTGGATAGACATATTAAGAACAAATATATTAATAAGAAATCATTTAATAAATGAATTAGATACAATTTGCATTTGTAAAAGTAAATAACATCTATTTGCCCCACCTTGGATAGTTAAAAATTGCTTCACATAATTAGAAAATGCCCTCAACATGGATAAAATGAATATGAGCCTTCCCTGCTCACAGAAGAATAAACAGAGGCATAGAATGTCTGAGGGTCAAAGTTCCTGGGCCAATTGGTTTCCAAAATCAGGACTAAAAGTCTAGCCTTCCACTGCAGACTGGCCTCTTAATTCCATCACGCTGCTGTGAGCAGGAAGGGGATACAGGAATTTCACATTTAGAGCCTGGTTGGGATGACATTTCACTTTATAGAGAAGGCTTCCTAGGAGAGATTTGGGAAGCTCTGGGAAGTTTGTTATTTTAAGATAATATATTTTCTTCACACCAAGGAGCACCATTTGAAGATGTTTGGTAAATGAATTTCTGGGGAAAACCTGGTGGTAGCAGGAGGGGTTGTGGAGGACTTTCCCTACTTGTCATCTTCCATTTACATTAAGATAAGACCTGGCAGGGAATTGTATAGCCAGTTGCAAGGGTAAGTTTGAGTTGGTGTTATCTGAAACACAGATCTCTCCCTCTGAAAGGCAAAGGCACAGTATTTAGGACTGGGATCTGAAAATATACGTGAGAACTTTCTAGCCCTAAGAGTTCCCATCTGGCTAGTAGGCCATAGCTCTTCTAATATGAACACAGCTTCTCAATCAGCATAAAAGTCTATAATTACAACCATTCTTTGGAATCCTCTCAGCAGAAGAGGACATTCCTTGGCTGGTTTAGAAAAAGCAGTTCAGATTTGCCCTGGGAAAGGAATGCAGTCTGGAAGAATGGCCAGTGATTTACAGATTAAGTCTCCTATTAACTGAAAGAGAGAGAGAGAGAGAGAGAGAGAGAGAGAGAGAGAGAGAGAGGCTTAAAATGCATTGCTTATAGGAAGAGAAGGGTGAGTGAGAAGGTGGGGAAGCAGTAAAAGCAGTGAATAGAAAATAATTAAATGGTGGAATAGCTGCAACCAGGAGTGACCTGGCTCCTTACTCCTAATAATCCCTTAGGTCTTCATAGCACTTGCGACTTCCCCAGATGATTCAATACTTATTATCTCAGTGGGTTGAAAAATATACCAGATTTGGTGGGGTCAAGCAGAGAGGCCCCATTTCCACCTTACAGATGAAGACACTAAATTTTGATAAGGTTACGCATTTTGTCCAGGGCCACATTGCTGTGATGAACCCAAAGGGGAGGAGCTGCCTCCTGATTCCTAGGCCTGGTCTCTTATTTCCAGACGGTGACGACCTTTCCACTGAGGGAGAGTTTTGACCTAGCACCTTAGGTGATGGAACTGACCTAGTGAGGGCTGAGGAGGAGGAGCTACTCTAGCTGCTGCTCACAGAATGATGATGTCTGGGACAGACAATGCCTGGAAGGGCTGGTGCCAAGGACGCTGGGAGGAAGTGCTTGGAGGGGTCCAGGAGAAATACGGGCAGGAACTGGACTGAGACAGCACTTGGAAGTTGAACAGGGAGATGAAAATTTGGAGATAGAGAGGAAAAGGCAACCTCCAGCAGTTGACAATGCATGGAAGGAAGGGCAATGGCCTGTGGAAAATAACTCAGAGACGTCCTGCTTGCAAAGCCAGGGCTATGTCATTGCCCACAGCTCCTGTCAGGTAAGTCTATTCTCTTGGGTAGGAACTGCTTTGCAATCAGAGATGTCTGAGAGCTCCAACACTCATCATTATTAAGCAGTCTCACACCACAGGCGTCATGTGGAGATGCCCCGTGTGAGGCATGTCAGAGGCCAGGAGCACCCCGCACATCTCACTCAGACGTCAAAGGAGGTGCTCACCTCCTGGACGTTCTGCTTTGCCCGGCTGTCAGACGGGTGCATAATTGTCCCCATCACTTTCACGTTACCACAGACGACCAGGGCTTCATCTGGCGCATCTGTGTTTATTCCCACTCGACCATGACAGACAACAGATTCTGGAGCTTGTCCTCGATGCCATAATGCATCACTGTCATTTTCAAATTGCCCAGGGTTAGAGGCCTGGAAAAAAATACAGAAATGTATTACAATTAAAATCACAGTAGCAGGAATAGATGACTGCTTTATACATTGGAGCAAAGGAAAACAGGATGTTTTCTAAGTCTTTCACTTGAGAATCATATGTTGGATGGGACATTCTGACATATCCAAATAACTGTGGCCCCAGGAGAGCTAGCGGGCTCCTTTAACTGCTCTGCCCACCGACAAATGGGAGATCAGTATGCCCTGGTTTGGAATATCCAATCTCTATTGCATGTATCTAGAATTGAGAATGTGTCAATTATACTGGGTGGAAGATGAAAAAAAAAAAAACCTCAAAATGACTATCTTTTCAGGGATAATAATAATGATAATGATTAAAAACCAAAACATCAGAAAATACTACAAGTTTATTAAAGCTTAGATAAATAAAAATACCTTGCATTTAGCAAGCCCTTGTATAGTTTCAAATAACTTTCATATTTATAATTTTATATGCAATTGATAAGCAAATGATAATACTACAAATATACTTGATACACCTCAACTATTCCCTAAACAAAGATGATCCTGAAGGAAGAAAAATAACAGCTACATTTGTTGTGTGCAAATTCACAGCCTAATTCTATGACATATGTACCATTATTCTCATTGCTACTGACACCCTGAAAAGATAAACAAATTGCCCAAGGCCACAAAGCTAATAAGTTCTGGAGCTGAAATTATACTTCCTGTGACTATTAAATAATAATTCTAACTTTGCCTTTTCTGTGCTGCTGCCTAGAAGTAGCCCCATCCAAAGGCAATCTTCAAGAAAATCCAAGTGAAACTTTAGACAAGTTCTGGAGATTTTACTCTTAAATGAAATTCTTCGCTGAAGAAGAATTTTCCACTACACTGCCTTCCTTCTTCTCCACTTCCCTGTAGCTGCTGAATGTATTTCCAATTACCTTTAAGTAGGGGTCCCTGAATCCCTCAAAATATTCACAACAAAATTAACTTGTTTTCAAAATTATGACCTATTCTTCTAAATCTGATTTTTGTGTGTTTGCGGCAGGGTGTCAGATACTCAGACAAAACAGTAAGGACCTTGATGATCTGAGAAGCTAGCACTAATGCAAATCCCCCAGCTTTTGCCTTTCTGGTGGCATATGAGACATAACAAACACAGTACCTGAATATGCATAGATTATCTCTGAAGAGCACTCAAGAAACCAGTAACAATGGTTTCCTCAAGGATAGAGACTGTCAGACATAGAAACGAGTGGGAAGGAGATTTACTGTTCACTGTGTACTCTCTTGGTATGATTTGAATGTTTTTTACCACATACATGTGTTACCAATTTAAAAGTAATAATTAAAGGAAACCACGAAGTGTACTTCTTAGTTTGGGCTCAGTTAAAGAACTTTTAGGTGTATTTAACTTCCTGTTTCATTCCCACCTGTCTGAACAATTTGAAAGACTCAACCACTGACACTTGATAGATAAAAACAGTGAAAGAATATAAAGTAACAACGTTGAATATTATTTTGTGTGAATTTACTTGAAGAAAGAGTTTTTCTGCAAGGTCCCTAGAGTCCCCCTGACTGTGAATGGCAAATTGGCTTTAACTCAAATCCTTTTATAGCAAGCAATCAATGAAATCCAAAGGTATGCTGTATAAAATGTTGATGTAGTTTGCTCTACTCTGAACCTAATGAACTACTTCAAGTAAACAAAATAGGATAGTGATGGATTTTTTTTTACTTATTGAGCTTTGGAATAATTATTATCATGTTGGTAACTGATACTGAAACAGCAGATGTAGGTAGATTTAATTTTTTGAACAAGTACAACAACCTCACTTGGCTTTCATCAGATAATATAACTCAAATCCCTAAAACACATTCAAAACATTTTGGAAAGAGCCTGAGACCTACAATGTTGTAATAGTCCTAAGGAGGGGTCCTCATCCATAATGAAAAATGTCGTTATAAAATCTGTGAATTTATTTTACTTCTCTGGTATCCAGAGAAGTAAATGTCAAAGCAAACAAATGGAATCACAGAAAAACTTTCTGGAATTATAGTGGTTGGTTGATATCAAACACCAAAATGAAGTAAACCTTCTAAAATAATTAGTTTATTTATCTCACAACCTCATATATTTGGGGATAACCTGAACATTTCAGTCTGTTATCACAAATCTGGCTGTGTGACCTTGGGGTAGTCACTTAATTTTTCTGTACCAGTTTTCTCCTCTGAAGAATAAAGATAGTAATGTTTTCTTTATCTATCTCACAGGGTTGTGGGAATTTATTAAAATTGTGTATACTTGAACACTGCAAAAACAAGGATTAGTAATCTCAAATCCATCCTCAATACACTCTGCTGAGAACAGAAACCACTGTCCACCTGTAATCAATTTATCAGCTCTCAGCAACACACCTGCTGTTGTACAGTTGGGGGAAGGGACGGAGACTCCACGCACAAAGAATACAATGTACATAGCTCCCCCTGCAGTGCTTGGAATAGGAGACAGCAATTAATAGTAATTTGAGGCTTGCTCCAAATTTGGAATGGAAAGCTGGAATTTCTCTGCTTTACCATTGTTTGGGCTTCGAAGCAGCAGCCAAAGAGCATAATAGGAGAGCTTGAGCTGAGGAAGGCAGCTCATAAGAAACCAATTTTTGTACCCTTTGAAATGGCTGTGGAAAATGGGCTTTGACATGCTCTGGACCAGTGCTATTCAGAGTGCGGTCCACAGGCCAGCAGCCACAGCATTCCCTGAAAGCTTGTGGGGAATGCATATTCTCAGGCATCTCTAACCTACTGAACTAAAAACTGCTGGGTGGAAAGCCCGGTGACTGGCACGTCTTTGAAAGGCAGAAAGAAGCAATCATCCCTCCAGCTTGCAACGCAGCAACAAACCAGGTTTTAATTATGTGTTTTAGAGGGAAAGTGGAGCTGAAGGAAAGCCTAGTCATTAACAAGGAGAATCTGAAGGCACTCTGCTGGGGAATGCTCTCAAAAACACACGTGGGGGGAAAATATCTGTTCTTTGGAGCAAATCTTAATTTCCACTAAATTGGTCAATTTACACTACAGGACTATAATATATTTCTAAGGCTATTTTGATTGACAATCCAGAAGAAATTACTGGGTCCTGTTCATCATTTTCTCTCCAAAGGAATTCCCACAAGCTTGGTCTCTTACGTCCCTCCCAGAGGCCTGAAATCTCATCTAGTCCAACCCTCGTACAATCGCGCTTACATGACTCTGCTATTGGAAGGAATGATTCTTACGCCTCAAAATGAATCTGGATTTGCTAAATGCAATTTGCAGTTCTCTGTTTAATGTGGTCAGGTCTTACAACATCTTTGTCAAATTCTTCTTCATTCTGGAGCTCAAACAGAACCAAGCCATGGCCTAAGAGGCCATCTGGCATTATTGTCAAATGTAGGCTGGTCTCGCTGCCCAACCCATGATGCACACACCTGGAGTCCTCCAGGATTTTAGGCACAGGAGATGTGTTCTGTGGACACTTCTAAAACTCACTGATTCAAACAATATCGCCATTTCTGAAATTCAATTTTTCTCTTGGTCAGTTTAAACATTAAACAAGTAGATTCAAAAGTCTGCATTCATTTTCACTTCTGCGTTTTGGTGTTAGAATGAAATAACACCAATAAGATATTTTCAGTTTAGGGATAGGGTTTTATGTTGTTATTATTATTATTCTCATTTTTGTTAGGGTAACCCTTGGTTACCCAGCACACTTACAGAATAGGGCACTCTCTTTAGCCAAAAATTATGACCTGAAAAAAGCAATCAGATCTAGAATACAATACATTTTTTAAAAATAAAAATTCAGTGAATAACATAACATCTGATCTTACAGAGCACAATTTAATGTATTTTAGTATTCATACCAAATATAAATTGCAGAAACTTTCAACTTCTCAAAGTCATTGTTATGAGTTAAATTATCATTGTGCTTTTGACAGAGTGGAAAGAGAGAAAGCCCCACCTATTTGACCATAGGCCCTACTTCCCAAAATCATTACTATGTAGCTTTGGCCCTTTTCAGAAGGATCATGTTAGAAAGAAAGGGGGAGGAGTTTACACCCAGAGATACAAAAACTCCCAAACAAAGCAAGTGGGGCAGCTGCTCCCCACTCTTGGGTCAGCCTGCTCCACCAACTCAGAGTGTATTTTTTAACTTTTAACTCTTATATAATAAACTGTAACTTTTCTATATTTTCACAAACTGTCTCTTGACTGAATTCTTTCCTTCGGGAGACCAAGAACCGAGGGAAAATCGTTTCACGGTAACACTTTGGAGTTGAGGGGGTGCCAAATAACAGACTTTTCCTAACAGCATGTTAGACAGTGGGGTTCCTTCTGGTGTGTTTGCTGTGTGGACTTGCATAGCAGCCAGCATGTAGCTTTGCAGGAATTGCCAGCGGGAAATGGAGGAACCTAGACACCAGGTAAATTATTCAAAGTACGCAGGTGACTAGCAGACCACCTGACTCGAGCAGGGGTTATACAGCTCAGAGCGGCACTTTCATATCTAATCTCTGCCAACTCCAAAAAGAATGGCATTGTCTGTCTTTATTTATTCCTATGAGAAATCAGAAACAATAAGAAGCCTAGGTTTCCAGACTTTAAATCAGATTTATTAGTGCAGCAAAGCAATCCCAGATTCCATCAGGTTAGATGAAGAACACCTGATCCCTGCTGAGGGAGGGGATGGGAACCTCTGCCTTTGGCTTATGACTAGGGAAGAGGACTCGGTCTCCCTTTGGCCGGGAGGAGCCTTATTTGCCACAGTTTAGAACAGACCCCACGAAATGCAGCCTGGGGTGTGCATGTTGGCAGACACATAGCCCAACCCTCATCCTTGGTACATCTGAACGTATTAGGGTTTTAACCCATTTCCATCATTACTTCACCTCCATTAAAACTTCGAGACACAGTTTAAGGATTTCCACTAAGAAGGAGCTTATTATTTTTAATTGACTAAAACAATTACACAGAAGGATTTTTGTTTCAAAATAGCTTCAGGCAAGCAAGGAAAAACTCGTTTCTCCCAATGGGCAAATCTTATACCCAGGCCTAAGGTTAAGAGCAGTGTGTGTGGGCATGTCCACAGTGAACACTTTTTTCTCTAGTCATTCATATGTCCACCCTGTGTCACTTGAAAGACACAACACAGCCCCTCCCAGGGCTGCCAAAACTGTGGTTACCTGCCCTGCATGCCCCTGGCATTCTCAGCAGTGGCCAGCCTGGCCTCACACAGCTGCAGTTGCAGCTGCCAACAGCTTTATGTTTTTGTGGCTGTCCAGACTCCCATCCACAGCTGTGACCAATCAGTCATTCAGCAAAACGAACTGAGCCATTAGTCTGTGTTAGGCAGGAGCCCAGATATCCCTGGGGTCACCAATGACTTTGGGGCATGGAATGCCTTCCCACCGCTTTCCCCACCCTGTGGGCTTTGGCATCAGTGATAACTGGGTTGTAACCATACTCCATCACTTACACAAGCTGTGTGATCGTGAGTGGGTTTCTCACCACCTTGCTCTTCAGTGCCTCTGAGTGTAAAGAACGGAATACAAATGTAAAATGATGTCATATATACATTATTCAGCCTAGTGTCCAGAACATAGTGTTAAAACCAGGGTTTCCCAACCACAGCACTATTGACATTTTAGGAGGATAATTCTTTGTTGTGGGGGGCTGTCCTGTGCATTGTAAGATGTGTGGCAGCATCCCTGACCTTTACCCACTAGATGCCAGTAATATCCCCAAGCTGGGACAACCAAAACTGTTTGCAGACATTGCCAAATGGTCCCTGAAGAACAGAAGTTCTTTGGTTGAGAACCATTGTGTAAAAACCATGAGAGCTGTCCAGAAAAAATCCAGCCATAAATGTGTCTAGTTTTCACATTACATGGCTGAATACTTTCTGGACAGCCCTCATAAAATAAGATTATCTCCTATTACTATCCTCATTATCTACTGAGAAACAGCATGCTGCAAACATGCCAATGCAACTGCAAATTCTACTTCTCTGGAAGAAAAGCAAGTGGGATCCAGAAAAGTAAAAGAAATGAACTTACCCTTACAATGATCCTTTCTGAGATGTGGGCAGACAACAGGTAGAACTGGTCTTGGTCAGCAGCATACAGTCCAACTACCAACATGAAGTATCTAATTCAGAAACAGCAGACCAATGCCAACACATTAGGCAATAGAGACATAATTTGTGCCATCAAATACAAGCCCACAGTTAATCAATAGCGAATTTACCTAGATGGATTTCACATTTAAAGATTGCATATTTAAAGATTTTCTCCTCTGCTCTAAGTTGTCCCTCCTGTGAAATGAAAGAGCAGTTGATTCACTTTCTATTGTTTTGGGTCTACCCTTTGCCCAGTTGGCGGTATTTGTGAACTGTGTTGTGAACCCCAAAGCAGCCGACACTGGGGACACATCCCACCAGGGGTCTGGGCTCAGCCCACCTGTGCTAACTTGGAATAGGCTGCACTCCTGCACCCTCAGCACAGCACTGCTCACAAGCACATTCATAACAGGAAGTCACCCTAGAAGACCCCTTGTGCAGAGTCACCCAAGCTCTGTGTCCCAGGCTTCAATGGAGGGAGACCCACAGGTTTGCTCAGCCAGAATGGACCCTTTCCATCCCAAACTGCTCTTGGCCATGTACCCTGTACATTCCACATCCTCTAGTCATGACTTAAGTTAAAAACCTGGACCCTCCTTATTGTTCCCAAGGCAATTTTCATCCTGTCATTTCAATTACTTCTTAATATGCACCATCAATGAGACATTTTTAAGATAAGATTATTTTGACATTAGAAAGTCAAAATAAAAACTGTCTTTATCAGAGAAACTTTTGCTTTAAGAACTGCCTAAAACTTCACCAACTTCTGTAACGCTCTACAGACTCTCCAGTCCCTAGAGAAGAGTTCTCCTTGGTAGCTAAAATAAGTCAGTAATAGAAATAATTGTTATCATTATCATTACTGTTATGATTATTAGCTACCACTACCAAGTGCTTCACATATCATGCACTGAGTTAAACAGTTGGTCTGCTTTATTTCATTTAGGTCGCCAGAACAATCTTATACACATAGGATATGACTATTGTTCCCATTTTACAGAATAGACAAATGAGTCTCAGAGAGGTTCAGTTACATGCTCAAGATCACCCAGCTAGTAAATAAGAGTATCAAATATTCAAACTCAATGTTGTCCAACTATAAAACTTACATTCTAAACCAGTGGTTCTGAAACATAAGCATGCAACATAGTCACCGGGAGGGCTTGTTGAAATACAAATTGCTGGGCCCCACCCGTAAAGTTTTTGATTCAGCAGGTCTTGGGTAGAGCCATTAGTCTGTGTTAGGCAGGAGCCCAGATATCCCTGGGGTCACCAATGACTTTGGGGCATGGAATGCCTTCTCACCACTTTCATAACTTGCATTTCTAGTAAGTGTCCAGACGCTACTATCTGTGACAGTCCTAGGACCATTAGGTCTAAGTCATTAAAGCAAATTTATTTTCTTCTTTTAATCAAAAGAGGTTACAGCAAAGCTGCAGGATTCAGGGCATCATATTAGTGACCAGCACACAGATTTGAGAAATGCAATGAATCCTCAGCTCTTGGACAGCAATGAGATATAAACATGTGGCCACTCCAGGGACTCATGAAGGGAACCAAGGAGAGCAGGTTGGAGGTTGGGCATTGCAGGGATGAGAATGGAAGGAGAAAGATGTGTAAGGGTAACTGAGATGTTTTAATAAACTGAAAGAGTCAGAGAAAGGAAGTGGCTGAGGGAGGCCCAATTTGCAGACTAGTAGGGCCCAGAGGAGCAGAGAAGACCCCTGGAGAACACTGCCTGGTCAGACAAAGCATCAGTCACTGCAGGACAGACACACTAACGCTGGTACCTCTGGTCAGGGTTTGGTTTCCCCTTCTTTCTCATGTTATTTGCTGTGGTTTCACTGAAGTGTAGTCGGCCCAGAGTTACTTTGGTGACTTGGTTGGCCTGCAGGTCAATTCTAAAACAAACAGCAGAAATACCAAGGCTGTGAAAGAACATAGAGACTTCGATCTTATCTAACCCATTCTGAGATTCTCAAATATGTTCAGTCCCCAGTTCTCATTACACTGCGGATGACAGTTTATTCCACTTAGTGATTTTTAATATCCTATCCATAGCATGACCAGGAATGGCTGCCAGGCAAGGACGTGGAATAACTCTTGAATGGTAAAAAATGCTCATTCAGCCAGAGCTTAAGCCCAGAGTTTGTGACTCATAAGGGCCATATGCTCTCTGTACCACATATAGATTCGTTTACCTCCACGGTGGGGAGAAAAGACATATTTCATTTGTGCCTCTGCCACTGTTTCTATAGTACTCATCTCCTGACTGAAGCAATTTCTCTTGGTTCCTCATGAACTCCTTCACGTCTCCTTCCCACATTTGCCCTCCCCGGGCCTGGCTGTGGGAGGCACCTTGCTTCTAAGGAAGACCACACATAGCCTGCCTGACTGAAGGACAATCAGATACACCAGGCAAGTTTAGAACTGTTTTGTACATGTGGCCCCCACTTGAGCATCAGGCTTAGTTCCTTCCTGGACCTCTTTTTCCCCACCCAAATGGGACTGACTCAGGGTCAAAACACTGAGATGGCTCAACTGCATCCCAGCCCAACTGTTACAAAGCAAATCCCACTCTTAAGTCATTTTACAGGAGACTCTTGCTTTGAACCACCATATTGCTTTGGATAATCCTAGCCCTGTATGCTTTCTGTTTTGGAACCTATTAGCAAACCTATCAACATAGTTTTAAAAAATAAGAAAAAAATGAATCATAAGGAACGCATGGATCCAGAACCTTGAAATCAATTCTATCAGCATAGTGCTGATTTAAATGAAAAATTAAATAATGATAATCTGTTCTGAGGAACCAAAGTTGTTAGCAAGGTTGTCAGAAGTAAATGATTATAAATAATAATAATAAAGAAAAATTATAAAAATAAATGATTATAAAAATAATAAAATGGAATTTTATATGAAAAAAATTTGCAATTATTTTGTTACATTTTACCTACTTTATTGTTGTTGCTAAGCATGTGTTCATAAAATTAACATATTATTATTAATATAGTTTTTACAGTAGGATTCACTTTAAATAAGCAAAATAAATTGGGCAATAGGTCTTTTCCCCAAAACATTCACAAAGGTATTCAGAAAATAAATTCTTACTTAACAGGATTGAAAATCTTTTTGCTTCTATCTGCTTGGGACTGTTCAATAGCAATTATTTGATTGGTGGCTTCTACCTGTGAGGAACAACATAAAGTAAATTAATTACTTAATACATTGATTTATTAATAAAAATGTTTGTCATGTAAATAATGATCAAATACTTAAGAAGTTTTCCAAGGCATTATTCTAGGCACTGAGCAGGAGGGGCAAGTCACTGAAAAGATGTTATATCAGACAATGGTCCTGACCTTAAAGCAGTATGCTATTGGTGAAGAAAGAAACAAATACCTGTAAAACTACAATGGAAACGTAAGACAAGAGAGTATTTAAGGTAAACAGTGAGTACAGAATGAGCTAGCACACAACTGAAACACTGGGAGCAAAACACAGTGGCAAGCAGCTCAAAGGATGCATGCATGCATTTATTCTATAAATACTTGCTGACCTCCTGCTATGCACCAGGCATTGCTCATGACATTAGAGATCAGAAATTTACACATTAACAGAAATCCATGCCCTTGTGGCATTTACATTCCAGTAAGAAGAAACAATGATAATAAAAATAAATAAAATACAGGAAATGACATTTATTCAGTATGTACTACAAACTCTAATTATTCGTGAAAAATGACAATGGCATAGTGAGGTCTGCCCTGTCATCTATGGCTTGTGGGTATTCTCACAGTAACAGTCTTTCTGAAAAGCAATTGGGCAACCTACATCAAGAGTTTTAAAAATGTTCATTTATATCTTTGATGTGTAAATTCCTCTTATGGAATTTTTTCTCATGCAAAGATGCGTCTATATGGATGTTGACTGCAGTTCTATTAACAACAAAAAACAGGAAATAAACCTTACAACAATACAGGAATTCATATGGTATATCTATGCAATAGAGAATTATATAATTTTGGTAAACAATAGTTGATAAAGTCTTTAATATCATATAGTGTTATTTTTATAATATATTAACAACATAAGATTAATTGTTTTTAACATTTTTATTATTAGACTTTTTGGGATGACAATGGTTACCGAGAGTTACACAGGTGCCAGGTGTACAGTTCTACAGTGCATCGTCTATTTGTTGCATTATGTGTTCACCACCCAGTGTGAGTACTCTTTCCATCACCATATATTTGGCTCCTCCTCCCTCCTCTCCCTACCTCCCCTTTCTCTTACCACCTTGCCCCTTACCCCCAAATAACCCTTAAACTGTTGATTGTGTCCATGAGTTATTTTTGTTTGTTTGTTTTTTCTTTGTTGCTTTCAGTTTATATTCCACATATAAATGAAGTCATATGCCTCTTGGTGTTTTTTGTCTGGCTTATTTCGCTTAGCATGATGATCTCTACGTCCATCCATTTTGTCACAAATGGCAGTATTTTATCATTTCTTATAGCTGAGTAATATTCCATTGTGTATATGTACCACAGGTTCTTTATCTAGTCATCTATCAAAGGGCACTTTGGTTGTTTCCATGTCTTGGCCACCGTGAACAGCGCTGCAATGAATGTTGGGGTACATAAGTCTTTGCGGACTAAGGTTTTCAAGTTTTTGGGGGGGATTGCTGGGTCATATGGTAATTCCATTCCCAATTTGCTGAAGAACCTCCACACTGTCCTTCATAGCGGTTATACCAATTTGCATTTCCACCAGCAGTGTGCGAGAATTCCTTGTTCTCCACATCCTCTCCAGCACTTGTTATTCCTTGTCTTATTGATAATAACCATCCTAACAGGTGTTAGGTTGTATTTCACTGTAGTTTTGATTTGAATTTCCCTGATAGTTAATGAGGATGAGCATTTTTTCATATTCTGCTGGCCATTTGTATCTCTTCATGGGAGAAGTGTCTGTTTAGGTCCTCTGCCCACTTTTTAATTGGGTTCTTTGTTTTTTTGTTGTTAAGCTCTATTAGTTCTTTATATATCTTAGATATTAGACCCTTATGAGATACATTGTTTGTAAATATTTTCTCCCATTCAGTTGGCTGTCTTTTTGCTTTGTTGATGGTTTCTTTTGCTGTGCAGAAGCTTTTTACTTTGATATAGTCCCATAAATTTATTTTTGCTTCTACTTCCCTTGCCTTTGAGGTCAAGTTCAGGAAGTCTTCCTAGAGCCTGAGGTTTTTAAGTTTAGTACCAATGTTTTCTTTTATACAGTTTATTGTTTCAGTTCTTATATGGAGGTCTTTAATCCACTTTGAGTTGATTTTAGTATATGGTGAGAGTTCACAGCTCAGATTTATTCTTCTGCATGTGTTTTTCCAGTTTTCCCAGCACCACCTACCGAAGAGGCTGTCTTTTCCCCATTGCATATTTTTGTTCCTTTATAAAAAATTATTTGTCCATAAATTTGTGGATTTATTTCTGGGTTTTCATTTCTGTTCTATTGGTCTGTGTGTCTGTTTTTCTGCCAATACCAAACTGTTTTATTATTGATTATTGAAATCAGGGAGTGGGATACCACTAGCCTTATTCTTTCTATGCAATATTGCCTTGGCAATTTGAGATCTTTTGTGGTTCCATACAAATATGATAATTTTTAAAATCTATTTTGTGACAGTATGATTGTGGGATTTTGATGGGAATTCCATTAAATTTGTAAATTGCTTTGTGTAATATGGCTGCTTTAACAATGTTAAGTCTTCCTATCCATGAACATGGAATATCTTTCCATTTTGTATCCTCTTCAACTTCTTTCAAAAGTGTCTTACAGTTTTTTATGTATAAGTCCATCACGTTCTTTGTTGATTCCTAGGTATTTCATTCTTTTTATTGCAATAGCAAAAGGTTTTGACTCTTTCATTTCTTCTTCTGAAGATTTGTTGTTTGTATATAGGAATGCTCTTGATTTTTGTACATTGATTTTTGTATCCTGTGACTTTATGGTATTCATTTATTGTTTCTAATAGTTTCCTGGTGGAATCTTTGGAATTTTTTATATAAAGGATCATGACATCTGAGAATAGTGACATTTGACCTCTTCTCCTCCAATTTGGATACATTTTATTCCTTGCTCTTGCCTGACTGCTCTGGCTAGAACTTCCAGTACTATATTGAATAGCAGTGGTGACAGGGGGCATTCCTATCTTGTTCCTGATTTTAGGAGAATGGGCTTCACCTTTTCCCCACTCAGTATAATATTAGCTGAGGATTTGTCATTTATGGCCTTTATTACATCGAGATACTTTCCTTCTATAACTATTTTATTCAGTGTTTTGATCATGAATGGATATTGTATCTTGCCAAATGCTTTTTCTTCATCAATTGATATAATCATACAGTTTTTATCTTTTATTTTGTTTATGTGGTGTATCACATTGATTGATTTTCATATGTTGAACCATCCTTGTGCTTATGGGATGAATCCCACTTGATCATGATATATGAGCTTTTTGATGTATTGTTGTATTCTGTTTGCTAATATTTTGTTTAGAATTTTTGCATCATCAGAGATATTGGTCTGTAGTTTTCTTTTTTTGTGTGTTGTCTTTACCAGGCTTTGGTATTAATGTAATGTTGGCCTCATAGAAAGAGTTAGGAAATATTGCCCCATCTTCAATTTTTTGGGAGAGACTGAGGAGGATAGGTGTTAATTCTTCTTTGAATGCTTGGTAAAATTCGTGGGTGAAACTGTCTGGTCCAGGGCTTTTGCCTATAGGGAGGTTATGGATAGTCATTTCAAATTTTTTATTATTGATTGGTCTATTTAGATTATCCAGTTCTTCTTGGTTCTGTCTAGGTAGGCTATAAGTTCATAAGAACTTGTCCATTTCTTCTACATTGTTAAATTTACTGGCGTAAAGGCCTTCATAATATTTTCCTTTGTATTTCTGTGGAATCAGTGGTAATTTCTCCCCTTTCATTTCTAATTTTGAATATTTGTGTCCTTTCCTTTTGCCCTTTGGTTAGTCTAGCTAGAGGTTTGTCAATTTTGTTGACTTAAAGAACCAATTCTTTGTAGCATTAATTTTTCCTATTGTCTTTCTGTCCTCTATTTCATTTAACTCTGCTTTAATTTTTATTATTTATTTCTTTCTGTTGACTTTGGGTGTTTTCTGTTCTTCTTTTTCCAGTTCTTTAAGATGGAATGCTAGGGTGTTTACTTGTCATTTTGCTTGTTTCTTAAGATAGGCCTGTAATAATAATACTGCTTTCACTCTGTCCCAATAACTAATAAGTTGTATTTTAATTGTCATTTGTTCCTATGTATTTTTTAAATCTCTTCTTTTAGTTGTTCTTTGATCCAGTCATTTTTTTAATAAGATGTTATTTAATCTACATGTATATGTGGTTTTTTTCTTCTTTTCTTTTACAGTTGATCTTCAATTTTAGAGCTTGTGGTCTGAGAATATACTTGGTATGATTTCAATCTTCTTGATTTGCTGAAGCTACTTTTGTGTCCCAACATATACTCTATCCTTGAGAGTGTTCCATATATCCTCTTTTTGCTGGATGAAATGTCCTGTAAATGTCAATTATGTCTAATTGCTGTAATGTTTCATTAAGAGCTGATATTTCCTAATTTATTTTCTGTTTAGATGATCTGTCCATGGCTGTTAAGTGGGTATTTAGGTCTCCTACAATGATTGTGCTTTTGTCAGTTTCTCCTTTCAGATCTGTTAGTAGTTGCTTTATATATTTTGGTGCTTCTTGATTGAAAGCATATATATTAATTAGTGTCAAGTCTTCTTGTTGTTATATTGTGCCTTTTATTAACATGTAATATCCATCTTTGGCTCTTGTTATCTTTTTTAACCTGAAGTTTGTTTCACCAGATATCAGTATGGCAACTCCTGCTTTTCTCTGGTTACCATTTGCTTGGAGTATTGTTTTCCATCCTTTCACTTTGAGTCTTTGTTTTTCCTTATGACTGAGTCTGTGTCTCTTGGAGACAGCATATAGATGTTTTGTTTTGTTTTGTTTTTTTTAATCCAGTCTGCTACTCTGTGTCTTTCTGTTGGTGAGTTCAGTCCATTAACATTTAGGGTAATGATTGTTATGTAAGGATCTCCTATGACCATTACTTCTTTTTTTTTTAATTTTTTAAATTTGTGTTTCTTTTTTGTTGTCCCAACTCTATTCCAGTTATTCTGATGTTTTGTTTGAGGTCAAAGAGCCTCCTTAAGTATTTCTTGAAGGGCCGGTTTCATGCTGGTGAATTCCCTCAGCTTCTGTGTGTCTGAGAAGGTCTTTATTCCTCCTTCATATCTAAAGGATAATTTTGCTAGATAATTTATTCTTGGCTAGAAGTTTCTCTTCTTTAATATTTTGAATATTTGATTCCACTCCCTCTTGGCTTATAGAGTTCTTGATGAGAAGTCTGATGCCAGCGTGATGGGATTACCTTTAAAGGTTATGGTTTTTTCATTTTTTGTTTTTTGTTCTTTCCCTAGATGCCTGAGAATTGTCACTTTGTCTTTGGTTTTTGATATCTTCAGTACTATGTGTCTCGGAGAAGGTCAGTTAGGGTCCAGGTATCTAGGGGATCTATTTTCTTGTTGAATTTGGGGTTCCAGGTCTCTCCATAGGTTTGGAAATTTTCATCTACTAGTTGTTTGATTATGCTCTCTGTAGAGTGCTCTGCTCCTTCTTCCAATCATATTATCCTAATGTTGTTTTGTCTCATGGAGTCAGATAGCTCTTGCAGAGTTCTTTCAATCCTTTTGTTCTTTATTCCCTACCTTCCTCTTTCAGAGATGTTTCCATGTTCCAATCTTCAATATCACTAATTCTTTCCTCCATCTGGTTAGCCCTATTCTCTACAGCAGTTATTTCATTTCTCATTTCTTTTATTGTATTATTTATCTCTCAAATTTCCAGCCCATTCTTCCTAATAGTTTGAATTTTTTTAACTGTTCCTTTTGTTCATGGACTTGCTTTCTGAGATTATTCATCTTAGCTATGGTGTTTTGCCAGTATGTATTCATTTTTCTGAAATTTAGAATGGCTATTTTATATTCTCTGTCAGTTCATAAATTTCTAGATCTATGAGATCCTTTTCTGGAGATTTTTTTTCTTTATGAGCAGCTTTAAAATCTAAGATACTCATGTTGTCTGTTGTGTTCTTTATTTCCAACAGAGCCCAGGAGTTCAATTTCTCTTAGTATTTTTGTAGTGTCTTGCTGTAGAGCAGACACTAGGTGGCACTGGGGGCAAGTTTTGGGAGAGAGGGGAAGTGTTTAAGCCGTATCTCCAGTCTCTACAAGCCTTTAGAGGCAGGCATAGTGGCCCACCATCTCCGCTTCCTGCAGTTCATTGGAGAAGCTGTGGGAGAAAGGGGAGGCCAACAACATGTAAGCTGAGGTCACTCTGCTTCCTGAACTTCATTGAGGAAGTTGGGGGAGACAGGGGAGGCAGGTGGGATGCAGCCTGAGGCCATTAACATTGGTCGAGGCAAATTCTGTCAAATCTGCCTTGTCCTTTCTGCAGCACTTTACTCCCTGGCTGTTTCAGTTATTCATTTCCACAGCAACCTCGTCTATGAGCAGTGTTTGCAAGTGTGAGCCCCGCCCTGTGTGCAGTGCATAACCCCAGTGGCAAGCTGAGACCGGTGCCCCACAAAGGGGCTGTGAGTGTGCACACTGTGAGCTATGACAGTGCCACAAGGACACTGCATGTACATGCCATGAGCTGAGGAGGGGTCTATGCGAGAGTACCGCCCGTATGTGTGCCTTGAGCTGCAAGAGCACCAGGAGCTGTGACACTGCATCAAGGGCCCCAATTCTGTCTGGGCAGTCCAATGCCTCACTCGGCTTCCTTGCTACTCAGAGCTTCAGAGCTCAGCTCCCAGGCTTTGTCTTCAAAATGCTGCTTTTAGGTCCAGCTCCCTCACAGTCTCCTCACATTCCTGCCGCTCTGGCTTCCACTCTTGTGACCACTTGGTCTCCCCATCCCCTATATCGTGCTGCTCCCTGATTTCTTTCTAGTTCCTCTGGTTAGCTGCAGGTATCAGGTCATGATCCATCTCTGCTCTTTCTCTTCTCTCCCACTTGCCCCCCCTTTCTCTAACCTTCAGGGGTTTTCTTGCAATTCGTAGATTTCTCAGTTGTCTCTGTGCCACTCAAGGTTTCCCATGTTGGATCCTGGCCGGCTGCTTAATTATATTTTCTGGGAGAGGTTTTAGGGACCTCCATTCTGGTTGCCATCTTGCCGATCTCCCCAGCTGTAATTTCTTTGATGTTCACTTCTGATATTGGGCAGGTAGAGGTCTTAATGCCTGAGCGGGTTTCTTAGTTGTGATTATGCAATGTATACAGGGCCCTGGGTTGAGGTACAGGTGTTTTATTAGTTGTAATCTCCAGAGGAGTTTTCCAGAGGTCCCTCTCATGCCGTCATTTTGTTGCCATCACCAAGATTAATTTTAATAACAGAAAAAGGAAAAAGTCCTACCACCTGGTGGATCCCAAATATCAATGAATTTTCTCTCTTCTTCATATCTTTTCATTGTATTCCAAAATTTTCACACTCATTACTTATAAAATCAGAAAAATTTGGTTTTTGTTGTTTTGTATGTGTTTGCTTATATTTGCTTTGATATTATTTTGGTTTGATTTAGTTTAAGAGCTCAGTTTGGAGTAAGAGCAGCTGATGTGTTTAGCATTCTAGCCCCATTTTGGGGAGGTTCAGTGCCTAGGCTCAGATGATCAGAAGAAAATATGTGGACAATGGATACTCCTTCTGAGGCACTGGATCTGAGGTAATAATTTCATAAATACTATTGACAATTCAGAAGACATCCTACCTGAATTCTAAGCCCAGCTCTGTCATTTCTTATTTTGGATGACTGGTAAGATACAGAGCCTCAGTCTCCCCTCACTGATAAACTGGAAAAGAGAGGACACTGACTAGGTAAATGGTTGCTTGATTTTTTAAAGTCAGGAACCTCTTTGAGAATTTGGTAAAAACTTTGAAACTATTCCATATGAAAATGCACCAGCATCAACAAGAAGAAAAGAATTAAGAATACATTTAGTAGAAGTATAAAATTTACACACTCAAAACTACAAACCTAACAGTTTGAAGTCATGTTGTGCCAAGTTCTGAATCCAAGCTTAAGAAATTGGCATCTTCTGCTTCCTATGTGTTGGAACATTTACTCTTAAAACCTACCCACCAAGCTGTGAGGAAGCACAAGCTATCCCAGAGAGAGGAAAAAAACCAAGGCCACCCAGCTACCCCCCCTTTGAGCTTCTGGTTGATGACCAGCACACGCTTGACAGACATATCACCATCCTGCAAATTGAATTTGGGCTCAGTTAGGCTGCCCCAGGTGATGACTTCTGAACAGAGATGATCTATCAGAGCAAAGCCCTAACCACACTGTAGATTTGTGACCTGCAATGAATGATTGTTAATTTTTAAGTTGCTAAGGTTTGGGGTAGTTTGTCATGCTGCAATAGACAACTGGAACCCTTAATATTAATAAATGTTGGCTGAATTAAATAAAACTAAATAAAATACTTACCTTAACCCCAAAAGCTTTCAAGTAAAACATTTCTATTGGCTTTAGGCCCATTTGGGTTTTGACAAATTTTGGACTTCCCCAAAGTTGGATATGGATGGTTATCTGAAAATGGTTCTTCTTTTGACAAATAAAAGCTTCATCAGCTGGTGAAAAATTAAATCCTTTGTCTGTGACAACCTGATATCCTATAGTGGGTCTGTGAAAAGAGGAGTCAAGAAACCAGTTTTACAAATATTTTCTACACATTTTCTTACATTAAATTGTATAAACATTTCAATAATATATATTGCAGAAAGTGCCTTTTGCTATATTTAATCAATTGATTTTGTAGATTTTTACTGAGGAAATAAAAAAAGGCTCTCTCACAGCTTTTTATCTTATCACAAGGAAGGAGCACAATGTTTGCCAATGGAAGTATTGGTTTCTCAGCCTGCCTTTCCCCTTTCTGCTTTCCAGACTTCTAATTTGACTTCACTATACAACAGAAAACATAGATCATAAGTTGGGAAGTCATCGCATTACTCAGATTTGTGAAATTCCTGAGGTAGAATTTATCTCTTTCTTCTTTAAAAAATAAAAAATCTCTGAATTTTATCATTAACATTATACTCAAATAGTCATTCTGATGAATGAATAAATATTCAGTAAGCAGGTCAGAGATACCAGAAATAGCTTTAAACCAGAGCCAGGCATACTACTAATTGAAATTTTGTTTTCTCTAGAGTACGATCATTTCCTTTTTATCCACCCAACCTGGAACCACCCAAACTGAAAACCTACTGTGCTGGTTATCTGCAGAAAGTAATGGAATGGTGGTGGAGTGGCTAAAGACTCTTGCTTTATTGTTTTATCAAATCATTTTCAATAGCAAAGTTACACGTTTAAATGTTTAATTAATCAGACATTTTACGTGTTGATAAAAATAAAACATATTAAATGTGTAACATTACTAAGTAGAGAATATAAAAATTGAAAACTCCTCTGTTTTTTCCTGTACGTGTTGTAGATATGGAACATGATTTTTAATTAATCAAGGTTTCTAAATATCGGCTTTTCCTCAAGAAAGAAGCTCCTTCCAGGACCATACAACGAGGAGGGCAGTACTTACTGTGCTAGCTCTCTGCTATGGTGCATTCTGGGATTTCAATTTGGAAGACTGCCATTATAATGAACAATATAAGAATTTCTAAATTTTCCTCTAATTCCAGAGACAGAAAATATTAATGGGTCTCTAAGGTAAATAGTATTCATGTTCTGTGCAAGTAAAGCACCTTTCCAATGAATCAAGTCACTGGTTCATTGATTACTCTCAAGTAGCTTATCAGTCAAAGGCTCCACAATCATAGTGCCTGCCAGCAGCAACAGGGAAATCCATTAAATGAAGGATTTGATAGAGACCACATGCCTCATGCCATCTGGGAACTATATAATGCCTCAGGTTTCTAGAACTAATGTGCTAATTTGCTCATCTAAAGGCTAGATGAGCCTTTGTATAGATTTTACTACAGAAGGTAATAAGAACTGTTTTGGTTGAGGAAAAAAGGAAATATCTTCTTTGTGATTTTCCATGTTTCACTGTCATAACTTCTGAAAGAAGAAGGTAAGGTTTACAGCTCAGATATGAGCATTAGCTTGACATTTAAGGACAGCTGTAACAGAAACTGGACCAACCAACAAATACAGTTTTGAAGATCATTCTGAATCTTAAACATCAATCTCTGGTTTACCTAAGAATAACAATTCTGTTTTTAATATCAAAAGTTAATTATAAAGTCAACTAAACTGGCTCTTCAAATGCTCTTTATAACACAGGTTTTAAGTATCATTCAGAAAAAAAAGATCTGATAAATTTTCAATTCTATGATGTTATTGCTTTTGGTTAATTTAGGGAAATAATATTTTTTTCTAACAAATTAGACATAATAATCTAAGAAGTAACAAGTGATTTTCAATGATATGAGTAGTGAAATCAAGAGGGCCTGAATTCTAATCCAAGTGAATATTGCCTTCTTTTGCTTAAGAAAAATGAATTATGGCTTCACAATAAATATACCTCTACACCTTTGAGTTGATACTATTTGTGTTCTTATTTTTTCAGATCAGTGGAGCATAGATTGGCCATTCAAATAAACTTTAAAAAATCTATTCAAGTAAAAAGAGAGATAACAGTTACCCCCCAAAACTTGATTAACTAAGATGCATAGAGACCAGGAAGCATTAAAGGTGTCAATTAAAATACTGTATGTGTATGACAGTTTTATACCTATTTAAGATAGAATGTGGAACTCTCCCCCAAAGATAATCAAATGAAATCTAAGACTCAAAACCAAGACCTATGGACTCTCTTTCTTTTTTTTAAGTGGATGTAGTGGCAAAGACACAAACAATTGCTTCTTCCTGCCAACTATTAAACACATCAACTCCCAAAGTCTGTTTAACTCCTTAGATTTTATTTTAAGGAAAAGATTTTTTTCCTTCTAGTTCATTCAACATAAAAATCCTACCAATAAATTTTGCTCTTATATTTAAAATTGGAAAATACCATGAAGGCTTTCAAGTTCGTAGGCCAGCATTTCTCATTTCATATTTTTTTTACTTGAAACTACTATTCTTTCACCATTAACATTTTCTAGTGTTTCAGGAAGGCATTTATAATCAGTGAGAACTCTAGAAGACTTAGGTGGGTAAATTATATCCTAAGGAATAAAGAAAAGTCTTAAAGAACGTTTAAGAGCAATAATGCACAAGTCCACATTTGTTTTTGGAAACTATAATGTCATAAGAATAGGATGAAACTTTTCCAACTGATAGATATTTTGTATGGCTTGGTTTCAGTCTCTGAATACAAAGCCACCGACTATGATTGCTGCAGGGTATATTGAAAATGAACTTGACAATATTGATTCACAACATAGATATTGTAAAGGAAGGTGTCACTAGTAAAAATGTATTGTGTCCCAAAAATGTATTCTCTGGAATTTTAAATTAACTGCAGAATTAAAAGTTAGTGATTTGGGAAGTCTCCACTTTCCAGCTTTTAGTTTAAACTGAGCATGTGATCTCAGAAAGATTGCTTTTCCCTCAATTGTTTAGTAGGTAAATTATAACAAGTTGGAATTATGGTCTGTATTCCTGAAGGCCAGAAGCCCAAGTCCCAGATAGTCATTAGTTAGAATGCAAAACATAAGGAGTAAGTACATGGAAAGTAAAGTAAGTTTGGTAATTGCCTTATAAGAATTAGCTGAAACTTTAAAAATCATGTGTAAATCAAAAGTTGGAAGAAGAAAATAAAAGAATAAAGGATAATAGTTCACTAGGGAGCCAATAAAGAGTATCTAAAAAGAAAAAAGAAAAAGAAAACAATACAAGGAGTAAGACACACTTTCTCATTGACTCATCTCCTTTGGTCGGGGGTGGCATCAAAGCCCCCGTACTTGAAAGTTAGCATTGCTTTTCTCCTCTCACTCTCCAGCCCATCATAAGGGGTTCCTAAGGCCACTTACAATTTTTCGTAATGATTATTTAATAAACTATGCCAAGGAACACTTTGGTATGGCTGCCACTTCAGAGCAGGAGAGCACTGGTCCACAGGCATCATCTTCTGTCCCTCACTGTCATGATCTTGCACTTCACTGCTGTGACTCCTACTTGTCACTGCAAAGAAACAGGTGTGTTAGATCCTTCTCCCTGTACTGGATTTTCTAGACTCACAGACAGCTTCATGGAGCTAATGAACAGGCCATGTAGGAAGCAGAGTGACCATGGGGGAAGTGACAAAGATTTGGAGGCAGTAGGCATGTGGCTAGCTTTGTTCTCTCATCTGTAGAAACAACAGCTTGAGGTCAGTGACCTCTAAGGTGCCATGGTGAGCACTTGTTGGAAACGTTGCCCTCAGTATCTATTTGCCCTCGTCTGGCACAGCATCTCCTCACTTCTGTTCTGAGTGGTCCAGTGAAGTCCATTCACAGTCTGAGGAGGGTAGACCAAGACTGGATCAGCCAAACTAAAGCATTCACTATTTGCACCAATAATTACCTCAGTTAGACACATGGCCTAATCCAATCCTAGCAGAATAGCACTCAACACTTCAGGCAATGAGGGTTCAAAGATGAAGACTCTTTTCCACAAGCATTCCCAAGTGCTGCTGGCACCGTTTGGGGACATGAGGGAAAAGCCTGTCTGGGCAGAAGCCAGCACAGCAGAAGGCACAGTTAAAAATGAAGGGCCCCAGTCCCACTGGTGTGATTTGAGTTCTGGAATCCAATCCTAAACTCTTGGGTTACAGGAGTCAATAAATCCCCGTTTTATTTTTTTGTTTGTTCGCTTGCTTGCTTTTTGCTTAAGGCAGTTTGAGGTTTGGGTTTTTGTCCTTTGTTTCTTTGTTTTTGCTCATTGCAACAACTACAATTCTAATTTGAAA
The DNA here is from genome assembly GCA_004026885.1 of Lyroderma lyra. NCBI lineage: Eukaryota > Metazoa > Chordata > Mammalia > Chiroptera > Megadermatidae > Lyroderma > Lyroderma lyra. The sequence goes on from PVJL010002764.1 coordinate 173,726, forward strand.
CAGGTGGCTGTGGCACCAAGATTCTGTGGTCCAACTAGCTTTTTGAACTCAGATGAGTTATTTATTCACTTAGTGCCTTACTTCCCTCAACTGCAAAACAGAAATGAAAACAGGTGTCCTACCCAACTTGCAACATTGCACAAGCAGAGAGAATAACATAATACAAGTGACAGCACTTTCAGAAGGTGATACCAAGATAAAGTGACAAAAAATATCTTGTTAACATGTAGATGAACTCTTATGAAATTGCTACTTTTGTCTGTCAAATAGGGTCAAATTCTGCAGTTTCACACACATAAGCTACTATTTTTGCATAATCCTTGCAAGTTCTCTGTCTTAATTTGAGTATGCCTCCAAACTACAATTCAACTGCAGGTAATTTTTATGTAAATTCGATTGGTACGTTTGCTGTTTTCCTTTTTATTTTAACTCCCCTACCATCATTCATGCCTGACAACAGGAGTGAAAGGGAAATAGTGGGAATTCATGAGATCAAGTTCGGGCTGTAAGAACAACGCAGAAATACGATATTATCTCGTATAGAGTGTGCACTTAGTCCATGGCTTGAAAAATGCAAGGGGATATGGCTGCATTTTCTTTCACTCATCAAATTTCCTTTCTTCACACTTTCATTGAGGACTTCCTAAAATAAATACATAACAGAGCTGCTTCAGGTTGTATTTTTATCCCAAATGTCACAGAAATTGTGTTTTCCTTGGAGTATTACTATTATATTAATATGTCACCTAAACAAAACATCTATATTTTTGTTGTTTGTAAATATAAATTTTGGGACAATTTCTCGAAATCCTGGGGAACATTTTCCCAGATAAGAATACAGGAAGTTGGCAACGCAAGGCTCTTTGTGCCCTCACTCCTCTGAAAGTTTTTCCAAAAAAATAAATAAATAAAAACAGCAAAACCTTTTATCATTCTCCTGTTTATGCCAAATTCAGAGAAAGGGAGAGACTGGTTCTTTCATCTGTCCTTCCTCTCTTTTCCAATGAAGAGAGGGTAAAGGATGTTCAAGAGCTTGCAGTTTGGGATCAGAATGCAATGGGTTTGAATCTCAATGTTACATTCAATGGATAATCTTAGGGAAATGGTGTAAAGTCTCTGGGCTTCAGTTTCTTCATCTGCCAAATGGGAATAATAATATGACACCCTCCAGGACTGTTGAAGGGAGTCAATGAGAAGTGTCTGTAAGTGCTTAGCAGAGTGTCCACCACCAGTAAGAGTTTCAACAATGGTGTCGTCATCACACACACACTCATTTCAGCTCAGGTGACTCAGCTATTCCCAAGAAGCTTTGGCAAATACTTTTGTTTTTGGCCTCCATGGTAATGCTATCTGATGTGAAATAACTAACGCCATGTGCCTGAGTAAATGCCAGTTAACTCGGGCCCTTCCCCACTAAAGCATGGTAGCAAGAGTATGGTGCCGGGGGAAGCAGCCAAAGGCCAGCTCCTCTCCTCCAGGTAGGGAGGGTGGGCAGTAGGCAGGGGGCATTGTCCTGAGGATAATGGCATTTCCTGCCCTTTCCCATCATAGCAGCAAGGATATCAGGGCAGCCACTACATCATGGCTTCTCTGGGTGCCAGCTATAAACTGGTGAACCCCAGGAAGGGGACTCTGGGACTATAAGCCCACACTAAAATTCTAGGCACAGGCCTGAGCTCATACTGGGGCTTATTATTTTAATACTGCTAATAATATCTACTATTTCTGTGTGTTGTCTGTACCACAGCACTGTCCTAAGACACTTGACATAGTTTCTTATCAACTCCTCAACTCATCTTCAAGGTAAGGAGATTTTGTCAATAAACTTTCTTCATTGAAGTATAATGCACAGGAGGAAGAGTACACCCATCATTAGTATACAATTTTTTATACTTTTTTTAAATGAAATGAATTATACCAGGTAACTACCACTAGATTAAGAAATAGAACACTACCAGCACACTAGAAGACACCCTTCTGCCCTCTTCCAGTTACTACTTTCTTTTGCCCAAGCATAATCACTATTCTGAAACCTAACATCATAGAGGAGTTTATAGGAATGGAATAAGATGATACGTAATCTTACATGTTGGCTTCTTTTTCCCACGTTATATTTATGAGTTTCATTCATTATTATTGCAAATGGCAGTTGTTGATTTTCGTTGCTGTATAGCTCTGCATTGTATGACTACACAATAATTTATTCTGTCCAGGATGGTTATTTGGGTTATTTTCAGTGTGTGGTTATTATGATAATGCTGCTATGAATACTTTTGTGCATGTCTTTTAGAGGCATATGTACACATTTCTGTTAGGAGTGGACTCACTTGTTCATAGGACATGCTTTAGTAGATGCAGCCAAACAGATCTATTAATATAATGTGGTTATGAGGAAAAGATTCCTCATAATCTCATTCAACGAATGTGGAAACTGGGGCTCAAAGACTCAAAATAACTGGCCCAGTGTTAAACCTTTCCCTTCCCTTCATGCTACACAGAGGATTTCTTGAGAAAATGTTAACAAAAGAGGGAAGCAGACATGTGAAGGCAGAAAACTGCCCAAGTCTCAACCTTTTGGAGAAAACTCATAGCTTACATTCGAATGTCTTTCAAAACACTTCCTTATACATTCCTTTTTAAAAAATCTTGATGATGGAAAGAGAAGTCATAGTAGGTGGTGAACTGATTACACAACTAGTTGACAATGCACTGTAGAATTGTATGCCTGAGACCTATGCAATCCTTGCTAACAGATGTCACCCCAATAAGTCTAACAATAAAAATAAATTAAAAAATAAACAAAACAAAATTTAGTTGAACCAAAAAAAAATCTTGGAAATGGGTGAAGTATAATTTATGATTCTTATTTGATCATCAAGAAAAGTGAGATTTGGAAAGTCCAAAATTGCTGGAGAGATGAGACAGTTTCTGCTTCTGACTCTACAGTGTGAACTAACCAGTGCACCTCTCACTGGAGGCCAAAGGTCACAAGTCTGGGGCTCATAAATCCTTTTGCACTTGAGGTTCAAACCATCTAAGGCCCTGAACCTTCTTATAGTTGGGGCTTAGATCAGGTGGGACCAGTGACCCTCTCAGTAATTGGGATCCAACCAAGTGGGACTGGAGACAGCTAGCAGGAACCTGCCCACCAGCTACTTTCTCCCTGGCAAGATTTTACATCTGTTCACAGTCACCAGGGAATTCTATACTGTGAGCCCTATAAATGGGGATCTTGGAACCCATGGCCAAAGTGACCTGCCTGGGAGGTTACCAAGAGAGCCTTAAAGGTTGATTTAGAACATCATTTCCCTTCAAAATTCCTGCCTATCAGACTAGCATAAGTGCCTCCTTCCTCTTCCCGTGTGCCATTTCCCCAAGACCTTCATAGAAAACCTTGGCTTCTGCAATATCAAATATGAGTTCTCCCCTAGAAAACTTTTGCTGAAAATATAAACTGTAATGAAAACATGGCATTTGGATGAACTGTTCTGCCTTTTTTTTTTTTTTTTTTTTTTTTTTTTTTTTTGCGTGGGAACCTGATCCTTCTCATGATTCTGGAACCATTGTTTGGAACCAATTATATTTAGCCAACTATCCAGTGACCTTTGAATAGGAGTTAAACAAAGGATTCAAGGTTTCTTATCTGTTGGGATATTTCAGTTTGTCTTTGATGGTTGTTCTCTGGAGATGGTAAAAAATCAGTGCCTTTTCTAGGGACAGCAACAGAAAAACATCACTGGATGGAGCTTAACTCTGAAATGACCAGGATGATCTGAACAGCAATCTGGTTAGACGAGAGAGGTTTATTCAGTACTCTCAGTGAGCAGGGGCATCTGTGGGGGGTGAACAGATGGTTCTTTCGTCTGGCTAGGAATTTACTCAGCTTTTTCTGTTTAAGAATTGTAGCTGCAGCCGGGATGCAAAGATCCTTGAAAAAAATTAGAGTAACTTTTCATTAGAAGGGAGATAGAAAACTCTGTATTATCCAGAGAGAGGGCTTCCGTTAGCATCGTGTGTCTCTAGGGTTGAATAAGAAAAATTAAGCAACTGCTGGCCATGGTGGATCCACATGAAAGAAAAGAAGACAGTTAAAAGTTTGGTTTATACAAGGGCTGGATGCCCAGCACCATTCAATCACAGGGGATGGTAATGTGTGAGACTTGGATTGAGTTCAGGAAGGTAAACTCATTGTTCATGAAAAGATGCCACAGCCCATGATGGAGCTGAGGCCATATGTCTCTGAAAGGACCAGCTCTTACCATGTGGCTGTGAAAGGCAAAAGCAGCAACACAAGCAATTGAGAAAGCCACATGCATCTCCTGTCAGGCCAGTATAAACCTCTGGAGAAAGGGAACTCCAAGAGGGATTCCATGGATTTCTTGCCAAACTAATGCACAGGAGTAAAAGAGATGTGACTTGGTACCCAGAATTTGGGGCACTATTTACACTGCCTACATTTGATCATTTGCAGTGGCTAACAGAATTGCTGTGGAGTATTGTCTTTTTCCCTAGTAAGTGCCACAGCATTTATTCTGAAAATTCTAAAGTTCAAGGCATCAGACTCCAATAACCTAATTTGTTCTGAACTTGATCAGGTTCCTAAACTCAAAACTTAATGTTACATAAGACAAAGAGAAAGGTAGGCTGACCACTTGGGCATCAGATGATTGTGCTAAAAGAATTCTGAAATGGTTTTACAAAATTTCAAAGATCTACTGCAAACATGCTAATTTAAAGTGAGTACTACGGGAGCTGAACTTTCTACCTTCTTGCTCTACCGGAGAAATCCCCGAAAGTCTTGCTTCTCAAAGTACCTTCCATGAGCCAGCAGCATTCCTCACCTGGGATCTTGTTGGGAAGACAAGATCTCAGACCCCACTGCAGGCTTACTGAATCAGAATCTGCATTTAACCAACATTTCCATGTTATTTGTGTGTACACTAAAGTTGAGATGGATGGCACTGAACAAACCAATGAGCACACCAGCAGGTCTTGAAGATGCTGCCAGTTGCACAGCTTCCCCAGGCCTGGAGTCTAGGTCCTCTGAGACACATTGCCCCTGAAATTGTACGGACTAGTGTTTCATCTCCACCAGAGAAAACAAATGGCTTGTCTTTCTGGATCCATACCTAAGACTACATGAAACATGTCAAGAAGGAAGAAATAAACCCCCAGAGCCTATCACTACCCTTCTAAGAGAGAGAGAGTAAGTTTGTAGGGCTGTTCAAAGGCTGGTGAAAACCCCTGATTGAATGGGCAGAGCAATGAAAGGCCCCTGGTCGGCTCACTTGAGCTGGAGTGGTGTGCCCTCATTTGACAGTCCCCGGAGTCCTCCAGCGCCTGTGTGCACTTTCTCTTTTTGGTTGGTGGCAGTGAGGCTCTAAAATCAAAAAACCAAAAGGCAAGTTAGGGTTTTTCTTTGCACTCCATGTTACATTAAATCAAATTTAAATTCCCAGATTTCTGATTTCTGCTCTCTGCCTCACTAAGTCTAATTCTATTTAGTTAAGTTTCCTTGAGTCTTACTAGTCTGCAAAACCAGGTCCATTTATGGAGTGAATGGAGAAAGCCCCTATTTTATGAGCCCTATTAATCTAAAATTTTATTTTCCTCTATCTACCTCTTTCACTTACTTAAAATATAAACTAACAACATTTTCAAAGGCAGAGGACTCAAGGAGATAGAGAAGATACAGACTTAAAATATAAGTATGCATTTTATCCCTGAAATTGTTTTCTCATGGAATTTTACCACAATTTTTAATGGCCTCACTTTTTTTTTAATTTATTTTTTGCCATCTTCTAGTCCCAAAAGTTAGAACGGAAGAAAGAAAACTATATTAGTGAATGCTTAACTTGAATATTTTTTTGAGAGCACGTTCACAAATTTCCTTCAGTATTGTAGCTGGCTACACACACAAACAGTGCTTTCTCCATCACCCTATATCTCCCTATATATTTCTGACACTTTAGCTTTTCATTGAATAAGGGCCTTGGGTTTAGTGGGTTTGTAATTAAAAGATGGTCTAAAGCAGGCCTGTGCAGACTTTTTCAGGGCAAGGGGTACTTCTAATTTTCTCCAAGTGTTGCGGTCCACTAGCTATTTTTTCGTTTAGCTGCCTAGCCTCTAGGCCCTGGCATAACGTGGTGTCGCTACATTTTTTCATAATTCAGGCGGTCACCCCAAAATTGCTTGGCGGTCCACCAGATCAAGTCTTGCCCAGTCCTGGTCTAAAGCCAAGATCACTAGGCTTGGCCATGTCTAATATATGTCTCAACATTGCCATCTGCTGGACAGGACGCCACTGTTCATTCTCCACTGGCACGGCCGGAGCCTGGCTGCTCTGAGGTTTTTCATAACCAAATATCTTGCCCTTTACCCAAAGCTGTGGCACAGAGACTGCTGATGGTAAGAACAACTTATCCCCGGAAAGGAGGACATGGATTGGTCCAGGGAGGTCGTGGAATGACTAGTGTTTGGGTAGCAGTTGTGAAAGCCTCTGTGGACAAGGCCAGAGTCGCTCATTTCAGACCAGCTCTGTGGCGGTTGTGCAGGCAGTGTCCCAGGTGCAGCGGAGTGGAGAAAAGGAGCTGGATTCCTAAGAGACTGGCAGCATGCACCTGGGGAAACACACAGATGAGAAGGGCCACTCTTCCTGTCCCACAGTCCAAGAAGAGGAGCGGTGCACACTGTGCTGGAGGCAAAGGGCACTCACCTTTGACCTGTGGAGGAGAACAGGAGTCTGATGCAGAGTAAGGTGGGGTATCCGGGAGCTGCTGCTGCCTGAGGATTAAAGATATGTGTTGCTTTTTTGTTGTATCCTATTTCATCATTTTATTTTTGTCACAAATGGGAAGCAGCCATCAGTGTACAGCACACCCAGGGGTGGTTCCAGGTGCTCCAGGGGGCCAAAGCCCACTAGACTATGCCCGGTATCCTGTGTTAAATGAGTGGGCTTTGGAGTCAAACAGATCTGGGTTTGACTCTCAGCAATTCCACTTCCTAGTTTTGAATCATGAACAAGTACTTAGCCTTTCCAGGCTTTTGTTTCCTCTCCTAGTGGGAATAATAATTATACCTTACTCATGGCATCATTGTGAGAGTTAAATGAAATATACTGTGTTAAAGCCCATAACATAATGAGTGCTCAGTAAACTTTAATTAACATCATTACTGCTTTTTAACATTCTCAAAGTGCTTATACCAGAGAGATGATTGTACATATTGTTCAGGCTAAGACAAAGTAAAATGTCACCACTAAAGCAATGGTTTTCATCTGTGCTCTAAAGATCCCAAAGTTCTTAGAAGGAGCTTAGAAATGTTTTTAATGCCTGGGGGGAGGCGAAATTATAACTTTTATTTTGTTTTATATATTGATGTGAAAGTAAAATTTCATTTTAAAAAAATGAATACCACCACTAACAAAGTATGAAAACTTCTGTTCTAAAACCCCTACAAATCCCTTATGGCTCAGAAACTCTGTGATTCTAAGTCATATATACTCGTAAGCACCATCATGCACCACTGAAATCTCTCCTTTTTTTTTTGAGGATAAAATATTGTAATCAGGAATGTCCCCTCCCTCCCTCCCCGTCTTCTGTCCCTGGATCTGGTGCTCACCGATTTCTGTGGAGTCAGCAGATGGATGGATGGATGGCTTTTGTTAATGCTTTGCTGGAGTGATTGACTGTGTGGCAGGAATAACCCTGCAGGCTCCCCAGAAAAAGAGGAGCAGGAATAGCTCAGGGACATGGAGAAACTGAGAGGAAAAGGGGGTGGGCATGTATCAGAGTGAGCTGGACATTGCTGCTGTGGCCCCTACCGCAGTGCTCAGTCAAACACCCGGTCTTTGCTAATGTGCCTGGTGGTCTGGTCCATGTTTCTCGACCTCCCGAGCTGGACAATTGCATCAGGCTTTTTCTTGGTATCCTCAGCTCTCACCACTGAAATTTCTTGCTGGAAAGTAAGCTATTATGTTTTTCACGGTTGATTAAAATTTCAACTTCATACAATAAGGAGAAAAGTCTGGTTTTAATATTTACTAG
>PVJL010002765.1:0-25037 GCA_004026885.1 Lyroderma lyra
ACAAAATTAAGTCAATGATTAAAAAACTGGATGCTCGGAGAACATGTATGGAGAGAGGTCAGACTGAAGCTTTTGAAACTCTGCACAACTTCTTATCTGAGAATGACTTGCACCTATCCCAAAATGTGAGAGAGAATATGTAAGTCACTTGGAAGGTCTTAAAGTGTCCTTTTATAAGTACTTCCCTCAACGTGGAAAAGAAAACAACGGGTTGTACATTCCTTCGATGAAGAATTCTTCAAAGAAGCTAAACTATCAATCAATTAAAAATAGTCGTTAATTTCCAATTTTAAAAGAAAACATCTTATTACCTTCTGGGTAGGTGTCAGTGAGAAATACAAACAGCTCAGTGAGAAGGGACTCAAATACCTCTTGCCATTTACTAATACTGAACTAGTGGAGAGAGCTCTTTCTTCTTACACCTTCATAAAACGTAAGTACCGCAACAAGCTTAATGCAAGTCCGGATTTCAGACTGTATCTGGCATCTTTTGAGTCTGATTTCAAGAAACTAAGTGCATCAAAGCAAGCTCAATGATCTCACTAAGCATGTTTCAATTGACTAGTGATCTGCATCACAATTATTACAGACATTTCAGATACAAATGTTATTATTATTAATAAATTAAAAGTTTGTTAAATATTTGACCATCATTTTCAATACTTAACTATGTTACCCATATCGTAAAATTAAATCTGTGGTTTGCACTTTTAGTGTAATAATTCATCTTTCCTAATTTATTTCCTCATTTCCACCATTTTATATTAAGATAGGCACTGAATAAAAATGTCAGTGTTTAAAAACAGCTGTTTTAAAAATAAGAGGTGCAATTTATAGAAATGGGTTTAAAAGGGGTACACAAGTGGAAAAAGGTTGGGAAACACTGATCTAAAGCAATATACGTCCTTAAAAACATAAAAGTTGTATAAATTAGCATAGCCATGACCTTTCCTAATGTTTACATGCTACTTACTTATTTCATTAAAGGATCAAGCATGTTTTGATAGGCATTAATAGCAATAATACCCTATGCAAATGTTTTTCATACCTATTCATTTTTATATATTGTTATGCTAAGTACTTAAACTTTAGTTTAAATACATATAATTTAAGGCAGCATTTTAAATTTTAGAGGCCATATTACAAACAGAAATGTTATTTTTTAATTGAAGTAATATAGTATAATTCTTTTTTTTTTTTTTTTTTTTTTTTTTTTTTTTTTTTTTTTTTTTTTTTTTTTTTTTTTTTTTTTTTTTTTTGCTTTTTGGTATGTGGGTAGCTCCCTGACTGGGAATCGAACCCAGGCCGCAGCGCTGACAGTGCCAGAGCCGAAGCCTTAAGCCACTACACCATCAGGGAACTCCCTAGTATAATTCTTTTGGGGTTTTGTATCATACATGTTAGAAGACTTAAACTTCGGGTACCTCGTTCATCCAAGTTATGAACATGAAACAAAATGCTTTATCATGTGAATGACCTGAAACACGTATTTTCCTGGAGAACTTGAGGGTACAGCTCTCAGTCTCTCAGTACAATACAATGAAATGGTAAAGTAACCTTAAGCAATGAAAGCCTTTTGAAAATAAAGTTTTCACGAAGCATAGTTATTTACATGATGGTTTTAGTAATATGAGTGAAATGTATCTGCAATTGCTAATTTTTCCCATGTTAAGCATGTACTTAATGTCAATTCTGTAACACTTTTATGAGCATATCACTGACAGTATCATCTTGCTATGTTCCTATTCTGATTTTTCTATTTTTTATATATACACTTTTCATGCAGAAAATCTGTCACTAAAAATCACCATAAGAAGGCTTTCTTCCTGAGTATTTTTGTGCATAATATCTTTATTTTGACACTATGAAACTTTTCTGTGATGATTGAATTAAAGAAATAGGCTCTAACAGTTTGGGCCATCTTTTAAATAGGATAAGCACTCTGATGACTTTAAAAAATGGATGATCACCTTTATTGATATAAATGTCTTGACAAAATTATATTAAAATTAATTTAGGAACTGTGGGTTTTATTTTCGTCTGCCGTTGATCACTTCATCTAAACTTTGCTAAAATTTTTTGGTGATGTTTAATTCTATACAAGATCACAAAACAATTAATTGGCTATTGAACACATTTTATTAAAAATATGCAGCTCCCATTGGAAATTATTGATTGTATATGCAGCAAAACAGTGCTTGTTTAATCATTTTCTAAACTGACAGTAGTGTGGTCTTTTGGCCCATCATTTTTTACTTATAACTATTTTAAAATTTATTCATCAAAAAGTTTGTAACAGCTCTGTGAAATAGATCGAAGTTTGCAAGCATCATTTCCTTAGAAAATACTTTTGCCAAAATGAGTAATTCTTACATAAAATTCAATGATTTTTATGTTTATATAGTCTGTTCAGATTTTATATATATATATAAAATTCTAGAATTTATATTAGAGAGTACTATGGAAATATGTAGATGACATATACCTTTTAAAGAAACTGCGATTTTTTAAAAGTATAGATAAGCTCCATGGACTTGTAATCAATACTTGCCTTACATGCTTCAGTATTGTGATATTTGACTAAATAGGTCATTATCAGTTATCCCCAGGTCAAATGCAATTTTCAAATTTCTCCACTAAATATTAATTTAATGTATACACAATTTCAACTTATATAATAATGTAAATTCACACTTTTACTTAGGGTAAAATGTATGTACATTTACACCCATGGCTTCTATAATTATTTTTATCTCAAAGAGTCTGCAACTTGATGGATGTGTACATTCAATATAATAGAGTTGTGTAAGAAGAAAGACAATATTAACAAAAGAAGAAAAAATGTGAAAAAATGCATTTTAGATCTATTTCTGTTACCTATTAAATGGTTGAGCTTGAATCTAACTTTATTGATTCTTAGTTTCTCCTCTGTAAAATAGTGATTCAACCCTGTCGACCCTCCCAGAGTGACTCAAGGTTAGATGTGATGATTATCGGAAATGCTTTGTAAGCTACCTAATACTAGTTTTACAATATTATTTATTTGAGATGACATTTTTACTCTGGTGCTTTCACTCCTACTCTTGACTGTTTCATGTTTCTTAATGTATCATTTATTATTGATTCTCAGGGTCAATTTTGCCTTAAAACCATAGGGGCAGTAGTGCATGTTAGAACATCCCTTTGCGCTCTGCTGTTGGTTGGGATGTATAAAATTTGTATCGATTTCTAGAGCTTTGTCTTAATCATCTAAAATAAGAAAGTTTTCAAATTCAAGACTGTAGTTCTTAGAATGTAATTAAATCAGAATACAGAAAGTGAAATTTGTAGTAAAAAATGCCTTGAGAAAAAAAATGTCTATTTCATATTTTAATTCTATTTAAAACACATTGTGTGTTGTAGCCACTGCAGGGTACCACCTACATATTGAACAATCAGTCCTACTTATATCCAAGAATAGTCTTTTACAGTTCAGGAGCCCTTCCATACTTTAATCCCATTCACATTGAACTAACGTTTTAAATTGAGAAATTAACCTGCTAGCTAGTCATATGCATTTAGAGTTGATACATTTAAATCAAATATTTGTATATCACAAGCATATATATAAGAAAGCCAATTATGACAGAAAGTCAGAAAATTCAATTTTTCTTCATTTTAGTTCCTTCCTTGTGATTGTTTTAACTGAATGCATTATATAATAATCATCTACCTTTTTATCTTATTTGATAATTCTTTTTGTATCTTCATGTCATTCTTAGAACCCTGCATTAGGAAGAGCATGCACTGTAGAATTGTATGCCTGAAACCTATGTAATCCTTGCTAACAGATGTCACCCCAATAAGTCTAACAATAAAAATGAATTAAAAAAAAAAAAAAAGAATCACCTATTCTACCACTCTAATGTAAAACTTGAATTCCCCTCTACAATGTTCTCTACTAAAAGTCCTCCAACCTCTACTAGAACACGGGAGTCGCTATCTCCTAATTGCAGCTGATTCAATTTTTAAAAACCCTAATTGCTTAATTGTACCTTCATATATTTAATGAATTAATCCCTCCTAGAAATGAGGGCCAGTTCTGCTTTGATGTCTCCGTTTAGTGCAAAATATACTATTGGCATGTTAATCCAGTAGATACTATATGTACAGTTATTCTTTTAGTGTTTTAATAAATCTTTTGACTGAATTTATAAAAGGATATGTGTGCCACGGCCTGGGTTCGATTCCCAGCCAGGGAACCAACAACAACAACAAAAGGATATGTAATTAAGTATCACACTATATTTCAGATGTCCCATAAATGTAAATACTCTTTTATACATGAAATTTACCAACTTACACTATTTTCAGTACAAACTTGACTTTCCCTATTCCTATTTAATTATGGAGACAACTAGTACACTCCTGAATTTTACCTGCATGTGGAAAAATTTAGGTTCCTATTCTTTTAAGGTCTCCTTTTTTCATGAAAAAATGCATTTAATAATAGCTTGTTAAATTATATATAAAATAATAGGAATATATAAGATAAATAAAATGTTATACCTATTTATATATAAATTATACATACATATATATTACACAACCCTGCATTTATTTATTTTATTTACTTATACACTTATATAGTAAGTGCATAATTCTAAGTACTTTAAATGTATAAAATCAATTATTCCTTATAACAACCCGATCAGGTAGGTGTTACTATTATACACTTTTTACAGAGGGGAAACTAAGGCACAAAAAGGTTATGTTACCCAAGTCCACAGCTGGGGAGTAGCAGTTTTGGCCACCAACCATGTCCCTAAGTCCCAGGTCTTAACCTTTACTATGCTGCCTCTCATTAGCTACAACAAATACCATAACAAGAATTTCTAATAATATCCACATCTCCCTTTCCATTTCTAATATTAATTTATATTATTATACTGTGGGATAATCAGGGAAATGCAAGTTTTTGCCTTGTTCCAAATACCACAAGACGTGGTAAAAAACAATGGAGTTGAAGGTACTAGTTCCTATGGTATGTTTCTAGATCCTTTAGAATTCTTTCAGAAGTCTTTTGGACTCTAAAATTGTCTTTCAGGTTTATCTGAAGTATCTTTTAGATCTAGAGTTTATGTCCTTGTACGTCGCCTCCCCTCCTGTCGGATGCATTGCTCTTCACTGTGCCCTAGCTCTGCTACAAAGTTCATGTCACCTGTGCCAGACTCCATGCTGGTTAACCTGCTCTACACACCACGATTAACCATAATACCAGTAACTTGCCTCTTGGAGAAATTTATGTACCTTAATGTAAGTAAAAAAGCACATGTTTTATTACTGCTTTCCATGTGAATATTTGGCCCTAACTCCTCCCTTTAATACAGTACAATTGATTTGAAAAAATGATGAATGACCCATATTTGTAAAATTAGTGGTATTTATTTTCTTTCAAATTCATACTTATGCATGGTGCTATAAGCTGATGTCAGTTCACTGCAAGTTAGCATGTAGCAGTGAATCCTTGATAACATTAGCAGTTCACCTCTTCACCATAATAGTAAGTTTTTGCGATAGAAGTAGTTGACACAGCATGATGGAGATTTTGAGCGTGGAGATGTTATCAAATGTAAAGTCGATACATTTAAAATCTCTAAGGAAATAAAAAAAAACATGATAAGGAATCATGTCAAGCTCGAGTAACTCCTTTCTCGGTTACCAGTGAACTTTTAAAATGTTATGAAAAATTTGTGAATAATTCTTTGTTGGCATTGTCTACCTTATGGTTGAAGCAGAAACTTCACAACTAAATTCGACCTCTTTTACCATCTGCACTTTTACCTTGAACACAATATACTAAATAAAATAGAAAGTAAACTATATTACACTATTGATCTTCTGTATTTTTATATTAGAAAACCATTTTATTTTTATTTGGACTAGTAGACTTTTTCAGTATTTAGTAGGTAGCAGGAGCCAAAGCATACATTTTTCTAATGTCAGCTTAAAAGAAAACAACATATGTTTGAGCATGACAAACGAAGTTTAAGTTGCTGAACTCTCTTCATGTGAAAAGCATTTATGTACATAGAACCACCTTCTCTAATTATGCATGATTTTTATTTATCAACATCAGTGCTGAGGACCAGGATGCTTTCAAATAGAATAAGGATGGTAGCGACGTGAAGCAACAGGGAGCTCCCTGAACTCCAAGCCTGATGTGGAAAGGGTTCAGAGTTTGGAAAAAAAAACAAACAGAAAAGGGTAGGACTTTTTGATTAACTGGAAACCTGATAATCCATACAAAAATATAGTTTTGCATGTGGCTTTTTACTTCCTGTTCTAAAACACTTAAATGGACACAATTAAAGAGCAGTGAGACTGCATATGAAGAGTAGTTGGCAGATAAGGATATCTACCGATCAGTATGTGGAAGCATTTTCACACAACTCTTTTGTATCTATTTCAAGAAAGAGAAATATTTACATTATCCATATGGGTATTGCTTCCACATATCTAAGAAATAGACTTACATAGAAAAATAAAGAGCTAGATGGCAAAATGGCACTTGCAACAGACCCTTATTGAGTGTAATCATGATCCAACCAGGGAGCTAACATACTGTCATACTCGTATTCACTGTATTTCTGTCATTGTGGGGTGATATTTTCTTGCAGGGCATTAACAGCACAAATGTGCTCAGATGTGGTTGGACTGCATAAAGTGAACTATGCATTTGAATGCTAAGGACGGTACTTCTTTGTTCTCCTTTTTATAGAACTCTCCAGAGAGTGCTGGCATGAACTAAGATCATATAAAAATTTTTAAATCTATGTTCTGCCTGAATATTGATTATCTTCTTTCAGTAGTGTCTATAATCTCATCCTATATCAAAGGTTGCATGGTAGAAGACAGGCTCCCTGTGTCTCTGTCCTAAGGACATTGTCTCCAAATAATTGGGAAATGTAACTGCAGAGGTTCTGAGATGGGGACACATTTCATTTGTTATCATTCCTGATGGCTCACAAGTCCATTTAGAGATTTCCTACAGTTCTCACTCTTAGCAACATTTCTATGACCCAGCCTCTCTGAACACTACAGCTTCATCTAAGAAATTTAACAATTACTAAGAAAAATCATATTTATCTTTTTATAATATCTTATACATTAGTTTATATAACTACTTTTCATCGCATGGCAGATACAATGAAAGTAAACATTAATAAGTTTAAATTTACCTTAAAACTAATTGATGGTGATGCACTGTAGAATTGTACACCTGGAGCATATGTAATTCTTGCTAACCAATGTCACCCCAATGAGTCTAACAATAAAATTTTTAAAATACTAATTGGGCTCTTTTTCCTTAAAATTAAAAAAAAATACTAGTAATCAGATTACTTGTTCAGAATCTAAATGTTATATTGCTGCCCAGTTACCCCAATGCCATTATTTAGATGACTGTGTTAGACTATTTCAGGTTCATTATTATGTCAGATTTTAATAGACTGTACAATAATCTAATCATCATTCAGTTGTCATCACAAGTCTCATGTCTCTTTAGGACTTCATCAAATTTGAATGTAGTACATAGATATTCACTGAGTTAAATTATTCTCATGATACTCAAGGCATATTTAGGCAAATCTTTCATTATAATTCATTTGAATGTATGTGTAAAATTATGTGTTTCTGTAATAATAACTGCATTTTTTTCATTGGAAAAAATAGAAACAAGTAAAGGTTAGCATTATACTTTAGTTAAAATATAGATTATTATAGTTATAACTTAATATTAATTCTTTTACTTCCAATGACCTGATTTCAAATGTATGGCAGTACCTGAAAATTTTATCCTGTGACTCAAGCCAATACTAATTGACAACACTGAGCTGTGACGAATGCTTCACATTTATATCCCAAGACTTTAAATATTTATAGGAACCAGGCAAAAATACAACTGAGTGAAACTGACAAAGTCTAAAACAAAAAAGTCTAAAACTATGGCAAACTTGATAGACCATAAACCATCTAAACAGTGCAGGGTCAACTCAAATTAGCCAACAGTCAGAAGGAAGAAATGTAGTCCAATACTGCCATGTTATTTGACTTCTTTTTCACACACACACACACACACACACACACAAATATATACATATTCCTATTTCCAATATATTTATTTTTAAATGTTGACAACATATTACTGTTATTTTTAAATTATGAGTGCCAAATGAACATGTATGTTAGCTTAATTCTTCCCTTTGTCTACAAGTTGAACCTCTGCATGGGAGTTTCTAGATGTATCGAAGGCAAGCATGTCAGTGTCAGAATAAGAGCCTTTTGACTAAGTATATCTTAGAAGTTCTATTAAAATGCGATAGCAGGAAATAATTAAAAATCTAAGTATCTTAGTCCATACTGGCTGCTATAAAGGAATACCATATGCTGAGTGTTTTATAAATGACCATTTTATTTCTTACAGAGTCTAGAAAGTCTAATATCAAGACACCAACAGATTCAATGTCTTGTGAAGGCCAAGTTCCTGGATCATAAACAGACATCCTCTCTCTGTGTCCCCACATGATGGAAAGGAAAAGGGACCTGTGTGGTTGTCTTCTATAAAGCTTCTAATCTCATTCATGACCCAATTACCTACTCCAAGCACCTCCTCCTAATACCATCACAGAAGCAGTTAGGATTTCAACACACAAACTTGGGAGGGACACAAACATTCAGTCTGTATCTGTGGGTAGGTCAAAATGAAATCATTACATTCCTGAAGTAAATTTATATTAATAAGAATATTTAATTGATTGGAAAACATTTATTTCATTTCAACAAAGTCTTCATGAAGAAAATGCCTTTGTAAAGAACCCTTAAAAGATGAGAGTTTAGTTTGCCAAGATGGAGGAAATGAACATCTTGGGTAAGACACGAGATTGTGAAACATGAAACATCTTTTAATAGATGTTCAGACATTGCTGGGACATATTATTTATTTAAGGAATCATGGAATATCCGTGCATCTTTTCATGAAACAAATATTTACCAAAAAATATTTGAGGACTATCCAGAAAAAATCCAGCCATAAATGCCTCTATTTTTCATATTACGTGGCTGGATACTTTCTAGACAGCCCTCGTATGCTATGTAGTAGAATTTGTGCTACTGAGAATACAATGGGGAAGTAAACAGTCATAGGGTGGGTGTGTGTGTGTGTGTGTGTGTTACAGAGATAACAATTGTATCTTACAGAGGATCCAAATAACAAAAGTAGAAAATAACATAAAATCATTAAAATACATTTAAAAAATACTCAGGGAGACTCCCATAATAAAGAATATGTCAGACACCTATTGAAAATAACTAATCATTTAAAAAGTACAAATCACACAATGAAATAAAACACCAGGACAGAGAGTCTGAAGTCATAACAAGTCAGAGTACCTCTAGTACCAGAGTTAAAGAAACAGTCTGGATACTACAGATTTATCTAAAATTATCATAAAGATTAAGGAAACAGAAATCACCATAAAGCCATACGGAAACTATCTATATAAATTAAAGAATAAAACCAAAATGATGAATAAGAGGAAATGAAATATGAATAAGTATATTTAAAAAATAAATCACACTCTTAGACATGATAAATATAGTAATTAACATGAAAACTCTATGGATATATTAAATAGTAGATTAGAGATCGAAATTATTTTCAAGGTAAATTAAAAATATTTTAATTTTATTTCACAGAAACTAGAGTCCAAAAATACGTAACAGAGAAATCAGAAGACGTTGAGGATAAAATGAGAGTGTAAAACATACAACCAAGGTAGCTGAAAGAGATGTCTGAAAGATAGTTTTGAAAAGGTGGTGGCTGAGAATTTTGTGAAGTTACAAAGCACATAAGTCCTCAGATAAAGACCCTAAGTCCTAGAGAAAATAAAGAAACCAAAACCAAGGCAGCAGACCATGGATTTGCATGAAGAAGCAAAATGAAGGAAAAAACAAAACTTAGAAATTACTCCTTCCCTTCCAAAAGACACAGATTACCTATGAGGAACTGACAATGAAATGTTTTCAATATATGACTGACAAATTATTTCAACATATATCTAATTTGCAACAATATATTTAAAATGGTAAAAATAATATCTTCAACATACTAATTTTTAAAAATATATAAATCTAGAACTTCCTACTCAGGAAACCTATTATTCAAGAGCAAGTAGTAATAAAATATTCATTTTAGGCAAGATAAACTTTACCACTTACTCACATGCAGAAAGAACTACTCAAAAAGGTAATCTTCACTTAGAAAAAAAAATTAGAAGCTCTAAAGTCCAAGAAAGAATTAATTGTAAGAAATTAAGTTGGTAAATATTGGTATTTCCTAATAAACATTTCAAATAACAATAACAATAATAAATTATTAGTGATGGTAAAACCAGAGTAGTGCTAGCATACTTGATAATACTAATATGGAAAATGAGTGGTGATCAGAGTTGAAAAATTCAAAGATTCTTTTTTTTTAATTTTTCCTTCTCTTTTTTTGAGAAGGTTAGAGATATTAGTGACCTGAGACTTTGTTAAATAAAAAATATACATCTTTAAAAAGTGATCAATAAGTGAATAGAAAGAAGAATAACCAATAAATAAATAGTGGTAGCATGAACACCATGAAAACCATTTGAGGAAAAAGATGTGGAGTAGGGTTAAAGCAACTTGATGAATTTAGAAAAGACCAGAAAAGGAATGTAAATAAAAGAAACAGGAAGAATATAAAATAAAATATAATTTTGCAGGCACATGTTCAAGTCATTATAACAAATATTATAGTTATCATTCCCTAGGAACTGTTCTAATAGCCTAGTTCATTCAGTAAGTAGCTATCATTGTTATCAGATATTATTTAGCTTTTAGGAAACTGAGGAACAGAAAAGTCAGAAAACTCACTCTTAGTTATTACTAATTTCTAGAACCAGATTTGAATCCAAGTACAGTCTAGAGTCGGAGTCTGTTTTGTAACTACTTATTGCCTACTCTTACCAAAGAAAAAGAAAAGAGTAGCTTGGGATACAACTTAAGTGGTGATATAGGCCAGATTTTGATTTTGTTGATATTGTCAAGAATTTTGGTCCTACTCTAAGAATGAAAGATTGTAAATAGAGAACACTCTGAGAAGGATGGAAAGAAAGAAGTTTAGACCCTGGAGTTCAGAAGATAATTAGGAGGCTGAGAAAAGAATGGGATGTGATTAATTCAAGTACATAAAAGTGTTAAAGGCTACAGAATCAAAAGTAACAGGCCACATAGGAAAAATGATTAGATGATTATGATGATTAAGATAGAAAAATATTAGATAGATGGATACTTTAAGATCCAAAATGTATATAATTTGGGGAATGAAAATATTATTAACTGGAAGAAAAAACCTTCTTTGTGCTAAATGGACATGTGGGTCTAGTTTGAACCCATGTTGATTTGAGATACTAGTTGTAAATTCAGACACAGATACCCTTTAGTAAACTTAACAGAAATTTAATATCTGAAAAGGGTCACAAGTTATCACTAGTCTTATTTATGAGATGAAATAATGAGAAAGAAAGGAATCTAAAAGCAAAGAGACTAGGAATATGAAAACTCTAGGGTAAAGAGAAGAAAGGATACATGATAATGGGAAGAGAAAGGAAGTTTAAAAAGATAAGTGAGACTGGCTATATTAAATATTTCAGAAGTTAAGGAAGATCTGAAAGGCCACGCGATCAAGCAAGTAGGGTAATTGGCCGTTTTAGAACAATGATTGGGAAAGTTACATGGCAAAAGTTTAAAGAGTTATTAAGTTTAATGAGAACATCATGTAGACTCTTCTTACTGGGAGTGTAGAAATGAATTAGAGACTTGTAAGGTAAATAAATGTTAGGGAAATAACTTAAGTCAAGAGGACAGGAAAGACAATGGAGAATGTGAAATGAAGGCTAACCGATGAGGCATAATCACGAAGGAACGAGTAGATTGAAGACCACTCATAAAATTAAACTCTAAGAAATAGGCTTCCTGGGGGAACTTTATAAAGAGAAAATATGGAAGTTGAGTGAAATTGCAACCTTGTATGAAAGAAACTTCATAATTACTTTTCATAAATTTATAGGTAAAGCTGTTTGCTGAAAAAGAAGATAAGACACTTTTTAAAAATAAGGACATTTTCCTATGTCCACAGTTAAGAATACAGATAAGAACCCTGTGATTCAGCAGTGTTTGTAGCAACACCTGTATCGTTCACTGTAGGAGACGTTTGGGTAACAAGGCAGAGGGAAAAGGGCCTTCATACGAGGGGGAAAAGCCAGCCATAATGCCTCTACTTTTCACAGTAATTGGCTGGATACTTTCCGGACAGCCCTCGGATACTTAATGCAGGCACTTAGGTAGTCAGCCTTCAAGGTTAACTCCTGGGACCAGCAAATTGCATTATCATACCTTCCCTCATTGTATCACGGATGGTCTGTGTGATCACAGCATAGGGTGGAAGTGGTAAGTATTTCGCTTCACAGATGCTCATGAGAGACTGTGTTTGCAATCGTGGGCACTTGCTCACACATTGTTTCTGTCTTGGGTCACTCACGGTGGGGAAAGATGGCTGTCATGCTTGAGCAGCTGTACAGAAAGCCCTGTGAAGTGTATGGTGTCACAGCCTTTGATCAACAGCTAGTGAGGGATTGCGGGCTGCCCACAACTGTGGAAGTGAATTTAGGAAAGATCGTTCAGCACCGGCCCAGCACCCCAATGACTGCCTGGCCAACATTGACCACAATCTCCTGAGAAACCCTAACACAGCCAATCAACTGAAGCATTTCCCGTTCCCTGACCCTCAGAAATTGTGTAAGATAATAAAAGTTTGTTTTCTTCAGCTTCTAAGTTTTAGTATAACATGTGACACAGCAATAGGTAGTTAATACAGGCATTATATTTTTTTGTCATTCAGTCTTACCGAATTTATTTCACCCCCCAAAACAAATCCAAAATAAATCGGTGTTGATTAACATGAGAATACTGATGCTGGAATGACCCTTAGGATGTGGAGTTTAATATTTTCATTGTGCAGAAAGTGATGTGAGAGTCAGACAAGTTGAATTAGTTGCACAAAGTGACATAATTTGTAATTGGCAGACTTAGAATTTTACCCCAGGTCTTCTATTCCAATACAAAGGTAGCACTCCATGTGATAATCATGAAATGAATTTCATAAGGAATACCACTTTAAAAGCATCATTAAGTTATAAATTAAAATTTCCCTGAAGGAAATTTACCAACTAGAAAAGTAATCTTATATTACTTCAGTGATTAGTTTTATTTGTCTTAATACAGTTTCTAGAGACTTTAACACTCAGCAAGGGAACTATTTGCAACAGAATTATCAATATTTTCTTATACAAACTTTGCTGACTCCTTAAAATCATGAAACATCTTTGTAATGGGAAGAACAGGATAGTGTCACAGAGCATTTGAAATGAAAAATAATTCTATTTTCTTGCCTTGTATGTCTTCCAAAAATTTTTGTGCATATAAAAGATATAATTCACAGTAAGAAAAATGCAATTATTTTTTAATAGTATCTAGTCAGCTCTGAAAAATTTTTATGTTCTTCCTGACAGTATGAAAGAAATCACGAAGGCTTAATAGTTCTTACTGCTCCCCACCACTCACTGGTCTTCATCATGCTTCAATCGCACCCTCACTTCTGCAACATTGGAGCCCCCCTTTCAACATAGTCCAACCTAATAATTGGTTATCTGCTGAGAATGATTACAGGTTTGCTAGGCATGCGTAGGCTTCCTCTCAAGTATTGTCTCTGCCTTCTATCTTCTTGAGTGATGTTTCTTCAAACATGATCAGTGAGTTCCCAGTGTCTTCCACAAGCTCGTTATTACAGTAAAAAGAACAAAGGAAAAGCATGGTAAGTGGGAACCTCCTGCCTGCATTTTTTCACTGATAAAATCAGTCTTGGTATTGCAGGTTACTCGGAGAAACACCTTTTTATGGTATAAAGGAATATTTTCGCAATTGTGGTTAGAGTCACATTCATGGCAATGTGGTTCAACAATCTGATTAAAAGTACCAGAAGAGCGTTTCTTTTCTACCCTTTGATTTCCAAAGCATGCTCATTTACATCTGACTGACTGGCAGGACGTGAACATTCTTTGCACACTAGTACAGGGCATCTACACGATCTTAATTATACAAAAACAGGTGCAAAATAGTGTTAAGAGGCTTCCTTACCTGAAATTACAAGAGTTAAGTGTGTGTGCCTATATATTTTACATCCCATTCCACTGTTTTCCAATTTTTTTTGAGGTGGGGGTGGTTCCCTGGTGGGGAATCGAACCCAAGCCTCAGCGTTGAAGGCGCCGAGGCCTAGCCACTACACCACCAGGGAATCCTGCCCATTCCATTCTTTTGACTGAAATTTATTCAGGTATCTGCCCTCTTCGTGTGTTCCCCTCCCTTGCGAGTGGCACCCCTACCTAGGCGCCCAGGCCACACCTCCGCCCTCACCATATCCCACGGGTAGTCATCAAGTGCTAATAACAAGGCATCTTCCTAAATCTCTCTGGAATTGATGTCTTCTCTCTCAGAGTTCCCTTTTGCAAGTCCGTTTCTTCATAAGGCTGACAGAGGAGATTGAAGTGCTGTGCTGCAGCTCTCTCTTCTTCGGTCAGTGGTGACAGCTCCAGGTCTGTTTGCTTCTGTAGTTCTTGCATCATGGCCGTAATCTTATTGAAAGTAGCACACATACAGCTTCTAATCTCTTTCTGCCTAACAGCAATTGGTTTAAAGCGTGCATGCAAAGTTTGATGTCAAGACTTTATTGCCAGTCATTTCTTTAAGAGTGTAACTGGATTTTTCATCAATTCCAGTTTATCGACCTCCTCCTCCGTGTTGCGTAGTTGACCCAGAATAGCATTTTTAACCTGTTTTTTGTAGAATAAAACATTGATGCAGAAAACCAAAGCAAACAAATGCATTGTGTAGTGAACAATTACAGGTGAACAGCCACGTAACCCATGTCAAGAAACAGCAAGTGCATTGCCAGCCACCTTGGAAGCCTCCCCTTGTGTACCATCCAAGGCACTAATCCCTTCTTCCAGTCCAAAATAACCCACTACTTCGTTTTTTATAACAATCTCCCCTGCTTTTCTTTATGGTGTTATCACACAAGTATGCATCTTTAAACACTTGAGCTTAGTATTAGTCTGTTTTTAAATGCAGTGTGTCTTTTACGGGTCAGTTAATATACAGTGGTACCTTGGTACACACAGTTAATTGGTTCCTGGAGGCATGACACATACCAAAAACGATTAACAAACAAATTTTTCCCATAAGGAACAATGCAGTGGTACTTCAGTATTTATTGTTAATTGGTTCTAAGAGTCATGGCAAACACCAAACAAAGGACGTGTACCAGGACAAAATGTTCACATCATAATGTATCGAGTACCAAATTTGACAAGTTTCAGAGCAGTCGAGTACCAAAGTGTGACTGTATAGATTTTCCTTCCAACCACTTATTTTTTCTTACAAGTTACCTGTTGAGAAACTCAAGACTCTTGACTGGTAGACTTTGCCATGTGTGGTTCTACATGTTCCTCTAAACTGTGTTTTCTGTAAATTGGCAGCTAAGCCCAGTGTATTGATCAAACTCATATTATATTCATTTGGTAAGTCGATTGTCCTTTTTTTCACTCTTTAGTGATGTTAGCTGCCTAGATTCAATCATTTCTTAGGAGTTGCAAAATGATAAGATTTCAAATAGAATTAGAATTTTAAGGTGATCCTATTTCATTTTTTGCATGTATCTGTCCAGTTTTCTTAACACCATTTATTAAATAGACTGTTTTTACCACGTGGCATATTCTTGATTCCTTTGTCATAGATTACATGTCCATATAGGCATGGGTTTATTTTGGGCTTTCTATTCTATTCCATGCTGTTTTGATTACTATAGACTCGTAATATAGTTTGATATCTGGTAATGTAATACCTCTAGCTTTGTTCATCTTGTTCCTCAAGGTCCCTGTGACTGGGGTATTTTAAGTTTTCATATAAATGTTAAGATTATTTATTCTAGTCTGTGAAAAATGCTGTTTGTATTTTGATAAGGGTTGCATTGAATTGAGAGATTGCTTTTGGTGGCAGACAGTTTAATGATGTTAATCATTCCTAACTATGAGGGCAATATAGGCTTTCATTAATTTGGATCTTCTTTGAATTTTTCTTCAGTGTTTGACGGTTTTCTAAGTACAGGTATTTTACCTCCTTGGTTAAAATTATTCCAAGATTTTTTTTTAATGTAACTCTAAATGGGATAGTTTTCTTAATTTCTCATTCTGATAGTTTGTTACTGGTATATAAAAAACAACTGATTTCTGAATATTAATTTTGTTTCATGCTACGTTACTGAATTAATTTATCAGTTGTAATAGTTTTTGGTGGAATCGTATGGGTTCTCTAGGTATAGTATAGTATCAGCTGCAAATAATGATTATTTACTTCTTTCTACTTTGAATATTTTTTTTTGTTTGATTGTTGGAACTTCCAATCCTATGGTGCACAAGTGGTGAAAGTGGACACCTTTGTCTTGTGCCTGATTTTAAAAAGGACACTTTTAGTTTTTCCTTGTTGAGTTTGATGTTAGCTGTGGTTTTGTCATACATGGCCTTTATTATGTTGAGGTATATTCCCTCTAATCTCACTTTGTTGAGAGTTTTTATCGTAAATGGATGCCACATTTTGTCAAGTGCTTTTTCTGTATCTATTGACATCATCATATTATTTTTATATTTTATTTTGCTTATGTGCTGTTTTATATTAATTCATTGGTAGATAGTGAACCCATCTTGCATCACAGGAATAAATCCCCCTTAATCATGGTGTATGAACATTTTAATATATTGGTGAATTTGGTTTGCTAATATTTTGTTGAAGATATTTTTATCTATGTTCATTAGGAATAACAGCCTATAATTTTCTTTTTTTGTAATATCTTTGTCTGGTTTTGAAATCAGGGTAATGGTGGCCTTGTAAAATGAACTTGGGAGTTTTCCTTCTCCTTGAAATTTTTGGAATACTTAGAGAAGAATCAGTGTTAATTCTTTGAGTGTTTGGTAAAATTTGCCTGTGATATCATCCAGTCTGGAACTTTTGTTTTTTGGGAGTGTTTTAATTACTGTTTCATTTTTGTTAGTAGAATTTGGTCAATTCAGATTTACTGTTTCTTCCTGATTCTGTCATGGAAGATTGCATGTTCCTAGAAATTTATCTATTTCTTCCAGATTGTACAATTTGTTGGCATATAATTGTTCATAGTATTTTCTTACAACAAGATTGTCCAACCTGCAGCCCACAAGCTGCATTTGTCCCAGGACGGCTTTGAATGTGGCCCAACACAAATTTGTAAACTTTCTTAAAACATTATGAGATATCTTTGCAATATTTTTTAGCTCATCAGCTATCTTCAGTGTTAGTGTATTTTATGTGTGGCCCAAGAAATCCTTATTCCAATGTGGCCCAGGGAAGCCAAAAGACTGGACATCTCTGTTTTACAATATTTTATATTTCTGTGGTGTCAGTCATCACTTCTTCTCCTTCATTTCTGGTTTCATATATTTGAGTCTTCTCTCTCTCTCTCTCTCTCTCTCTCTCTCTCTCTCTCTCTTCTCTCTCTCTCTCTCTCTCTCTCTCTCTCTCTCTCTCTCTCTCTCTTTCTTTTCTGATGAGTCTGGTTAAAAGTTTATGAATTTTGTTCCTCTATTCAAAGATCCAACTCTTGGTTTCATTGATCTTTTGTATTGTTTATTTAACCTCTATTTTTTATTTATACTCTAATCATTATAATTTCCCCTCTTCTATTAATATTCACTTTGGGCTTTGTTTGCTGTTATTTTTTATTTTTTTAGTCCTTTTAACTGTAAGGTCACATTGTTTTTTTTAAGATTTTTCTTGTTTTTTAAGGTGTTGCTATGAATTTTCCTCTTAGAATTGTTTTTACTATGTCCCACAGATTTGGGGTCATTGTGTTTTCATTTTCATTTATCTCAAGATACCTAAATTTCTTCCTTGATCTTATTTTTGACCCATTCATTATTTAGTAGCATGTTATTTAGCCTCCAAGTGTTTGTGTGTTTTTCCATTTTTTTTCTTGTAATTTTGTTTTAGTTTGATACCACTGTTGTCACAGAATATGCTAGATATTATATCAATCCTCCTAAATTTATTGAGACTTGTTTTGTGGCCTAACATATGGTCTCTCTTGGAAAATGTTTCATGTGCACTTGAAAAGAATGTGTATTCTGCTGCTTTGGGGTGAAATGCTCTAAATATATCAATTAAATATGTATGGTCTAGTGTGTCATTTAAGGCTGCTGTTTCCTTATTGATTTTCTGTCTGGAAAATCTGTTCATTGGTGTCAGTGGGGTATTAATGTCCCCTACTAAGATTGTATTTCTGTGGATCTCCTTCTTTATGTCAGTCAATATTTGCTTTATATATTTAGGTGCTCCTATGTTTGGGTGCCATAAATGTTTTCAAGGGTTATATCCTCTTGTTGGATTGATTTCTTTATCATTATGTAATGTCCTTCTTTCTCTCTTATTATAGGCTTTGTTTTAAAGTCTGTTCTGTCTGATATAAGTATTGCTACCCCAGTATTTTTTTTCATTTTTCTTCGCATGAAATTATATTTTCAAGTTTGTGTCTTTTGATCTCAAGTGTGTCTTATACAAACAGCATGTATGTATGTTCTCTTATCCATGCAACTACCCTGTGTTTTTTAATTGGAATATTTAATCCATTTACATTTAAAGTGATTATAAATAAAAAGTTATTGCTATCATATTATTTATATTTGTTATTTATTTCCCCCTATTTCTTCTCAAAAAATTTCCTACAACATTTCTTGTAATACTCATTTAGGGCTGATGAATTCTTCTAGTTTTTTTCTTTTCTGGGAAGCTCTTTATCTCTTTTTCAATTTTAAATGACAGCCTTGCTGGATAGAGTAGTCTTGATTGTAGGTTCTTGCTTTTAATGACTTTGAATATTTTCTGCCACTTCCTTCTGGTCTGCAAAAGTTCTGTTGAGAAATCAGTTGACAATCTAATGAGAGCTCCCTCATAAGTAACTAGTTGCCTTTCTTTTGCTTCATTTAGGATTCTCTCTTTGTTTTTAACCTTATCCATTTTAATTATAATGGGTCTTGTTGTGAGCTTGGGTTCATCTTGTTTGAGACATCCTGCACTTCCTGGACCTGTATGTCTATTTCCTTCACCGGTTTATGAAAATTTACTATCATTATTTATTCAAATAGGTTCTCAACCCTTTGCTTTCTCCCTTTTCCTTCCGGTACTGCTGTGATGTGAATGTTGGTATGCTCCCTGTTGTCTCTTAAACTATCCTCCTTTTTTAATTCTTTTTTGTATTTTTGCTATTTTAATTGGCTGTTTTCTGCTACCTTGCCTTCCAAATTACTGACTCAATTCTCTGCTTCATCTAGTGTGCTCGTGATTGCTTCTAGTACATTCTTCAATTTAATTATTATATTCTTCATTGCTGATTGTTTTTTGTGGTTTCTACAAACTTTTTTTATGCTTGCTATCTCTTTGTTGAAGTTCTCATTAAGTTCCTTGGGCATCCTTATAACTGTTGTTTTAAACTCTGTGTCTGGTAAATTGATCACCTCCATTTTTTAAGTTGTTTTTCTGGAGTTTTTTTCTCATCTTTCATTTGGGTCATATTTTTTGTTTCCTAATGTTGATTGCCTCTCCATGTTTGATTCTATGTGCTAGGTAGACCTGTTATATCTAGTCTTGGTCAGGTATCAATGTAGTAGATGCCCTGTAGAGACCTGGCACAGTGTCCTTGGTCACCTTCACTGGATGCTCCAGGAGTGTCCCTTACATTAGTTGTATGTGCACTCCTGTTATAGTTGAGCCTTGATTGCTATTGGCATATCAGTGGGTGGGATTCACTCTCATGATGACTGGCTGTGGGGTTTGGCCACATCCACAGCTTATGGGCTACTATGGAGGCTTACCCCATGGAGACAGATTTGTCCAAGCAGGCTGCTGAGACTGCACTTTGGGTGTGCCACTTGTGGAGCTAATTTGGTGGTGCTCTGCTATGGTCTGAAGCCAATGTCCAAGTATGTGGATTTTGGGGCCTCTTGGGAGGGGCTCCAGTGCAGGCCCAGGTCAGCCACTGCCTGTGACTGGTTGAGGACTACCTGGTAGGAGCTACAAACTAATCTGCACTTGGACACTGCCTATGATAGACCTGGAGGAATGTGGAAGAGGCCACATTGCGAATCATGTCAGGCTGCCACCAGTACCAGGCCTGTGGTAACCCTGCAAGAAGCCAAGGCTCACTGAGACCTTCTGTGCCTGCCAGCCCCTATAAGGCTCAGATGCTGATAGAGCCTTATGCAGTATACAAGTTAGGTGAGATGAGGTCTCAGGGAGTCACTAGAGTGAAAAGAGTTGTGGTCACCACTTTAATGTAGATTCTGTTTTGGTGCCAGTGTTGAGCCTGAAGCTACTCAGCAAAAATCTCAATGCATACTGAGGCCAGTCAGTACCTGCCAGGGGCATGTGGAACCCCAAGTACTGTTCAGGAAAGAAGGCAGCATGGGAGGGGCAGCCATAAAAATTTTGAGTGTGTTCATTGGTGTGGGGTTCCAGGAAGTCACCAGTTTGGAGGATGCAGAGTTAACCAGAACAATGCAGGTTCAGATTAGGCCAAGTGGGGAAGTGCTCAACACAGGAAAGATGGTGTCCACATGCTGGCTTCATGCTGTTTTTCACACAGGGACTGTCCCTTCAATCCTTGCCCTGAAACTACATGATTCAGTCTCTTCTGTGTGTCTTTGACACCTCCTGATACAGTATCTCTCCTTGAGAGCTCAGGGTGTGTGCCTGCAAGTGTCTGCATGCTGGCCCTTTAAGAGGACATTTGGGTTTCCTGTAGCGCTTGTATCATTCAAAGGGTCAGAACCCCACTGCTTTTCACAACCATATGTTGTGGCGACTACTCTTCCTGGTACCTGTATTCTGGGCAGAGGAGCCCGATGTGGGGCTGGCATTCCTTCGTTCCACTGGGGGGAACCTCAGAGGCCAAGATATCCCTCCCAATTCTCAACCACCACATGCAGTTGTGGGATGCTGACCTGTTCTGCACTTCTGCTTCTCCTACCAGTCTCAACATGGCCTCTTCTTTATATCCTTAGTTATAAAGCTTCTGTTCAGCTAGACTTTAGATGGTTCTCCAGATTAGTTGTTCTACAATTTAGTTATAATTTTAAATGTGATCATTGAAGAAGGCATGCATGTTTTTCTACTCCACCATTTTGGCTCCCTCTGATATAATACATTCTTTAATAAATGTAATTGTATTCTCTAGAATATTGGTCATGTAATATATTCTTTAATAAATGTAATTGTTTTTTAATTGCCTATTAAAGTAAATGATAGAAATATAATCCTAATGAACTGGAAATAAGATATTTCACATCTGTCTTTCATTTGAATTCATTTGTTGAACAAATGAGAACAAAGATGCAAATGATGTTCTCTACATGAAGCTTCAGAAATTTAAGTATTTTTTAAAAGTCTGTGCTTTACCCAAGTATTATTTTTCAGGGTACTTTCAGTTCAGCTGGGCAATAATCTCATTTGTAGAACTGATTTTGTAGGTGAATCATTGTGTAAAATTCCACTGCAATATATATACATTCTGTTCTGCTGTGCAAGCACAAGATATTTTAAAGAAATCATTCCATTAGAGATAAAAAGCAAACCATGCTCTGAAAATATTACCTTGTATTTAACTTTGGAATTCGTAACCCTCTGACAAGAGTTCTTTGTTGCCTGATTTGGCAATAGACTGGTTGCTGTATACATTTCTATACTTAACATTTGTTATCAACTTAGTTTGACAGCTTAAATCTAGCATAATGATGTGGAAACATAAACAAATGTTAAATGCACTATTGCATTCCAATAGGTTTTTCCTCCCAGATCTTTCCCTTAAAACCAGTTCTTAGCAAGAAAGGTAGAATCTGAGAAGAATTTGGAAAATATATAAATACATATGATGTTATTTTATATGTTTAGTAGTCTAATTTGGCACACTAAGTTTAAACCAACTTAGATTTGCATTTTGACCTGAAGTGACCTCCTTGGCTTTGCAAAGGATTGTTTTAATAAACAGATGGATCATTTGGCAAAAAGATTTTTTTTTAATTAAAAATAGTTATTAAGATCTACACATGACTTCTGTGCCTGAGAACAGCAAGTTCAAAAAGCATAAAGGTCAAACCATTGGGGAAATAGAATTTGTATTAAGTCAGATTTTTACTTTCCCTCTTTTATTGTATGTGATGTAGTCATCCATTAGGATAAATATCAACGAACCTCCAAGTACAGGTCTCTTGGAAACATTTCATGTGTTGCATTTACTATTTCTTATTAACAGTGTTTTGGACAATTAGAAAACTGTACTCATTCTTTTTGTGGAAACTTTATGTTAGCAGAATTATTTTTTATCTATTTGTATGATGAGGGTCTCAACAAAAGACAGAATCTAAAAGAAAGAGTATAAGAATTACATTTCACAGTTTTTCTATTACAAAACAAAAATTAAATGTGTAAGAAAACATGATGTCTGAATTTGTGCATTAAGAGACTAAGAAAACCCAGTAGGGAAAGAAATCTAAATTTAACAATAGAAAGGAACTTCAGAAAGCAATTATCATGAATTCATATTTTATTATAAAATTTATTTCAGTAGCACTGTCCTGGTGCATCTAAAATAGGAGTTGATTTGTTTATTTTGGAAAGCACCTATCATTTAAATCACACGATAAAGATAACTTATTATCTTAATGCATAATTTACCTAGAGATTCAATGACAAACTTCTCACTATTCACATATAGAAAGTTTTGATCCAGTAACTCAACTGATAAAAGAAAATGTGAGCCCCTATTAAGATGGCTATCATCAACAACACAAATAATGGCAATTCTTACAGAAGGGGTGGGGGCAAAGGAACCCTCATATACTGCTGGTAGGAATGTAAATTGGTACAACCACTTGGAGATTTCTCCAAAAATTAAGAATAGAATTACCATATGACCCAGCAATCTCTCTTCTGGGTATCTACCCAAAAAATCTGAAAACATTTATTAGTAAAGATGTATGTTCCCCGGTGTTCATTGAAGCATTATTCATGGTGACCAAGACATGGAAACAACCAAAGTGTCCTTCACTAGCTGACTGGATAAAGAAGACGTGGTACATTTATACAATGGAATATTACTCAGCCATAACAAAAGATAAAATATTGCTATTTGTAACAATATGGGTGGATCTTGAGATTATCATGCTGAGCAAAATAAGTCAGACAGAAAAAGTCAAGACCTATATGATTTCATTCATAAATGGCACATGAAACTGGAAGGAACAAATGAATAAAACAAACAAAACCTCAGACACAGGCAGGAGTTTAGTGGTTGATAAGGGTAAAGGGGCGGAGGAGTGTCGGAAGAGGGAGAAGGGGGTCAAACACGTGGTGATGGAAGGAGAACTAACTCTGGGTCTTGAGCACACAATGCAATATATTATTGATCTATTACAGAATTGTACACTTGAAACCTATATAATTTTAGTAACCAATATCACCCCAATAAATTTAATTTAAATAAACTAAAACATAAAATAAAGTAGGAAGAGTTAAAAAAAAAGTGTGCCTGGAACTCATTGAAGAATTAGTATTTAGAAACCTGATATAATCCATTGTTAGATTCAGAACATCAGCGCTCTTGCCTTACTATTATATTTGACTTGTTTTTCTAGAAAGTACAAGGCTAAATAATCATGTCTACATAATGGCCTCAGGAAGTATGAAGTGTAAGAATCCCCATGTCATATAGGAGTTTAAAAGCATCCTTTGCTCTTAATTAGTTGTTTGACTATAATCAAAGTATTGACGTGTCTGCACCTCAGTTTCCTAAGTCTCAATTTTTCATTTTTAAAAGGATAAGGATATATTAGAATGCTATAGATATGTGTAGAGTATATTATCTGGCCTATAGTAGCTGCTCAAAATATTGTTCAGTAAATGAACAAATGAGTGCACGTGTGTGTGAGGGTGTGCGTGTACATGTGTGTATTTACATACATAGCTGGGTCTACGTCTGTGTGCGTATGTGGTGCCTGGATAATAGAAGCACCTCATAAATGCTACCATCATCCTCTTTTTATGCTTCTCAGAAATCATATAAAGGTGAATTAAAGTATTTCAAGATCTCAGTGCTGTGAATGTTGCCTGCCTGGAGTGCTACTAAACAGAGCCAAAGGGAAGCAGAGGTGTCTGTGCTAATGTCCCATCTTGTCCAAGTCCCTCCCTCCTTCTGCCACAGATATGAGTAAAGAACTGAGAATAACACTACGCCTTTCTTCATGTCCACCTCCACGGTGACCATGAATATGTGGCCAACACTGGGGCCATGATGGGCCTTCGCACTCCCAATCTCAGTCAGAGGATAGGGGTACGTGTAACATTTGCTCAGAGAGCACAGGGAGCTTGACAGCCCTCTAACCTGCTGTTCACAGCAAGTAAAATGTTAAAGGCTGCCCGTGTAGGATCAGCGTGTGAATCCATCCAGGGCATCTCCTGGTGAAAAGAAAAGCAGATCTGTCCTTGCAGAATTTAGTGAGGCTGTACTTTCATGTGGACATCTGGTGGAAGAAGTTCATAAAAGCTGTTAGAAAACAAGGCATTTTGTTGGCATTCTCACATAAATTGTTGATTCTGCTGTTTTTATTGTAACTGAATTCCAGTTTTTACTTGTATTCTTTGCTCTTTGACTGTCATGCCCTCAGAAGTGTGAGGAGAAAAAAAAACCGTTCAAAAATACATGGATTTATTTGATATGCATAGACAGGCGAGGAACTGCCTATGGGTTGTGTAAAAAAAGAAATGAACATTATACAGCCTAGGAC